>JAODAL010018738.1:0-73946 GCA_025379985.1 Phyllomedusa bahiana | reverse complement strand
GATATTAAAAATAGGATTAACTCAGGATATCAGGTAATAATGTATGCATGACTGCACCAGCAGAAAATGATGCAGCTCGGGAGGAATAAACAAATGTAACTCAGGTCATTAAAGGATAAGTAAGTAGTACATGACTGCACCCAAAAAGTGAGGCGCTCTGGAGATAAACGGGATTAACTCAGGTCAGTACAGGATAAGTTGAGTCATTACTGCAACAAATAGTAGGCAGTTTGGAAAAAAAGGATTAACTCGGGGTCGTGGGAAAGTAATGAAAGTAAGGCTGACCACAGAATAGTGACCAGCTCTGGATAAAAAGGGTTTTTAACTCAGGATCAGTCGGATAAGGTTCGGGGACTGACAAAATAGTAGGCAGCTTGGGAGGTTTAATAAGAAATTAACTCAGGTCATAAAGGAAATAATGTAGAAAATGACTCACCACAAATAGTGAGGCACCTGGAATAATAAGGATGTACTCAGGATCAGTACAGGATAAGTAATGTATGTAAAATGACTGCACCAGCAAAATAGTGAGGCAGTCTGGAGATAATACAGGATGAAACTCAGGACATCAGGAAAAAATGTATGTACAGGGGATGCACCAGCAAATAGGAGGCAGCTCGGGGGATAATACAGGATGAACTCAGGATCATACAGATAAGTAATTATGAAACAGTACTGCACCACAGAATATGATGCAGCCTGGAAAAATCCGGGTAATCAGGATCAACAGGATAAAAAATGTTTCCCTGACTGCACCACAAAAATGAGTCAGTCTGGAGGATAATACAGGATGTAACTCAGGATCATCAGGATAAGTAATGTATATACAGTGACTGAAACCAGCAGAATAGTGAGTGCAGCTCTGGGGGAAAAATACAGGTTTGTAACTCAGGATCAGTACAGGTTTAATAATGTATGTAAAAATGACTGCACCAGCAGAAAAGTGAGTGCAGCTCTGGATAATACAAAATGTAACTCAGGATCATAACGGGATAAGTAATGTATGTAAAAATGACTGCACCAGCAGAAAAAGTGAGGCAGCTCTGGAGTATAATACAGATGTAACTCGGGATCAGTACAGGAAAAAGTAATGTATGTACAGTGACTGCACCACAGAATAGGAGCGCACTCTGGAGTATAATACAGGATGTAACTCGGGGATCAGTACAGATAAGTAATTTTATTAAAATGACTGCACCAGCAGAATAGTGAGTGCAGCTCTGGAGGATAAAACAGGATGTAACTCAGGAACAGTACAGAAAAGTAATTATGTACACGTTACTGCACCAGCAGAATAGTGAGTGCACTCGGAGTATATATACAGGATGAACCTCAGGATCAGTACAGGATAAGTAATGTATTGTACAGTGACTGCATCAGCAGAATAGTGAGTGCATGCTCTGAGGATAATACAAGGATATAAACTCTGGATCAGTACAAATAAGTAATGTAATGCACACAGAATCGTGAGTACAGTCTGGAGATAATACAGTATGTACTAAGGATCAGATACAGGAGAAAGTAATGTATGTACACAGTGACTGCACCAGCAGAAAAGTGAGTGCACTCTGGAGTATAATACAGGATGTAAACCACAGATCATTAACAGATAAGTAATGTATGTAACACAGTGATTGCAACCAGCAGAAAAGTGAGTGCAGCTCTGGAGTACAACACAGGATGTAACTCTGGATCAGTACAGGAAAGTAATGTATGTACAACAGTGACTGCACCAGCAGAATAGTGAGTGCAGCTCTGGAGTATAATACAGGATGTAACATATATACGCACCAAAAAGGAAGCCGGCACAGGAAGGCGCAAGGTCCTGAACATTGACTGTTATACCACTGTAAGGGAACAGAGCATATTTGCCACATGTATATTACATAGGAAGGGTATATAATCTACAGGAGCCGTCAGCAGCTTGTACCTACCTGTGGTTGAACGTTTGCAGTCCCACAGATACAGATGCAAACACGATGGCCTGAGAGTAACTGTAGGTGTGAGCCAAGCAGAAGATAAAGAGGCTGGAGAACCCCATCCCGAAAATCTATGGGCATAAAACAAGAACATAGTGCATAACACCACACACCAGGAGATGTAGCAGAGCTCAACCTGTGCACCAACTGCTGCACCCTCAGCTAAACTATATATACACACACAGAGGAGATTTGTGGCAAAAATTTCTGCAACGGAGAATCATTTTGAATGAGGTTATTTTAGAGGTAAAGTGCACGGATTTCTGCCATATGTGAATATACCCTTTAGTATAGTGTGGGTAAGGGCATCGGATGTAGCAGAGCCGAACCGGTTTAATGCTGGGCATCTGACAAGCTCAACTCTGCTAAACCCTGCATGCTCAGCTCTGCTGTATTAGACATACTCAGCTATATTACATGTAACAAGCTCAGCTCTGCTATACCTAACAAGCTCAGCCCTGCTGTATTAGACATGCTCGGCTATATTACATGTAACAAGCTCAGCTCTGCTATACCTAACAAGCTCAGCCCTGCTGTATTAGACATACTCAGCTATATTACATGTAACAAGCTCAGCTCTTCTGCACTGGACAAGCCTTGTATTTGGCACTGCTCAATCTGAAAAGCTTGTGCTGCTTTTAAATTTATTTTTGCTAAACCCCGTTTTATCACAAAAAAAAAAAAGAAACAACTGGGAGCCGCCGTTACCTGCATGAGCTTCCGGACCCAGACCGTTTTATAACCTGGAAATGAAAAAAGAGAGAAATTTCCACAAATCAGTAAATGGGAAACCACCAGCAATAAACCTGCTGCTGAGTGGGAAGATTGCAATAGCAATGGCGCCATCTACTGGATATTACATGTCTATAGATTTTTCTTGCACATTTTCATTGCATTGTGATTTGGATGACTGGTTAAATTGTAAAACATTCTAAGGTTTAATCTTAAGTAACCAAAATTATTCATTGTTAAAGAGGAAACAGTCAGCAGGTGCAGGCTGCCCTGACCCCTTCATGAGGAATCACAATGGCCTCCTCATATTCATAATAATGCTGCCCATTATGGTCAGCCAGACTCCTTGGCATTATATAGGCCAGTTTCCTCAGGAGGAAACAGTCAGCAGGTGCAGGTCTCTCTGCCGACTATACAATGTCCTGACCCCTTCTTCATGCATCACAATGGCCGCCTCGTTTCCTCCTGAGCAAAGTGACCTCTGTATGGAAACAGTCAGCAGGTGCACGTCTCCTTGCTGACTATACAGTGCCCAGACTCCTCCTTCGGGTATCAGAATGCCCTCCTCTATTCATTAAATGCTTCCTATATTGGTCAGCCAGGCTCCTTGGCCATATAGAGGTAACCTTGCTGTGGAGGAGACAGTCAGCAGGTGCATGTCTCACTGCTGACTATACAGTGCCTGCACTCCTTCTTCACGTATCACAATGGCCTCCTCTATTCATAATAATGCTACCTATATAGCTCTGCCAGACTGTTTCCTCCTGAGTAAGGTGACCTATGTATGGAAACAGTCAGCAGGTGCACATCTGCCTGCTGACTATACAGTGCCCGGAATCCTCCTTCTGGTATCACAATGCCCTCCTCTATTCAATAAATGTTTCCTATATTGGTCAGCCTGGCTCCTTGGCCATATAGAGGTCACCTTGCTGTGGAGGAAACAGTCAGCAAGTGCATGTCTGCCTGCTGACTATACAGTATCCTGACCCCTTCTTCCGGTATCACAATGGCCTCCTCATATTCATAATAATGCTGCCTATTATGGTCAGCCAGATTCCTTGGAAATATATAGGCCAGCTTCCTCAGGAGGAAACAGTCAGCAGGTGCAAGTCTCCCTGTCGACTATACAAGGTCCTGAGCCCTTCTTCAGGTACAGAATGGCCTCCTCGTATTCATAATAATGCTGCCTATATTGCTCAGCCAGACTGTTTCCTCCTGAGCAAGGTGACCTCTGTATGGAAACAGTCAGCAGGTGCAACAGAGAATTAGTAGCAATCATCTGAATGAGGTTGTTTTAGACGAAAAACACCTGGATTTTTGCCATATGTGAATATACCCTTTAGCATAGTGTGGGTAAGAGCATCTGATGTAGCAGAGCTGAGCTTGTTTAATGCTGAGCATCTGACAAGCTCGGCTCTGCTACACTAAACCTTACAAGCTCAGCACTGCTAAACCCTGCACGCTCAGCTAAGCAATGGCCTTCTTATATTTATAATACGGTCTTTGCTTCCTCGTTAGTAAGGGGACCTTTGTACGGAAACAGTCAGCAGGTGCATGTCTGCCTGCTGACTATACATTGTCCTTAACCCTTTTTTCATGTATTACAATGGCCTCCTCATTTTCATAATAATGATGCTTATATTGGTCAGCCAGGTTCATTGGCTATGTGCAGGTCAGCTTCCTCAGGAGGAAAAAGTCAGAAGGTGCAGGTCTCCCTGCCGACTATACAGTGTCCTGACCCCTTCTTCAGGTATCACAATACTATCCTCTATTCATTAAATGTTGTCTATATTGGTCAGCCAGGCCATATATAGGTCACCTTGCTGTGGAGGAAACAGTCAGCAGGTGCATGTCTCTCTGCTGACTATACAGTGTCCTGACTCCTTCACGTATCACAATGGCCTCCTCTATTCATAATAATGCTGCCTATATTGCTTAGCCAAACAGTTTCCTCCTGAGCAAGGTGACCTCTGTACGGAAACAGTCAGCAGGTGCATGTGTGCCTGCTGACGATATAATGTCCTGAGCCCTCCTTCAGGTATCAGAAAGGCCTCCTCATATTCATAATAATGCTGCCTATACTGGTCAGCCAGGTTAATTGGCCATGTATAGGTCCGCTTCCTTAGAAGGAAACAGTCAGCAGGTGCATGTCTGCCTACTGACTATACAGTGCCCTGACTCCTTCTTCAGGTATCACAATGGCCTCCTCATATTCATAATAAAGCCTCGTCAGCCAGGCTGCCTGGCCATGTGTATATCAGCTTCCTCAGGAGGAAACAGTCAGCAGGTTGTGATGTTTCCTGGTCATATTTTATGGGCTCTTTAGGAGAGGCTCCTCCTTACCTTGCGTGATGAGGTAGTCAGACAGGAGCCCGCTGACAACAGCAGAAGGGATGGCCACGAGCCAGGGCACCACATTGAATACCCATCCCTGGAAGACAAGAACCTGGTCAGGAACAAGCAGATCCCAGGAATACGGGAGAAGACGACCAGCGCCGGCTGACAACTTTGCTCTCAGGACTGAGATGGGTCACATGACTCTCACCTTGGAGTCCGGGAAGCGCTCCCTGAAGAATGTGGGAACCCAGGAGAAGAGGGTGAAGGAGGTGCTGGCCACACAGAGCTGGGCGATGATCACTGCCCTAGAGATATACAGAAGTATAAAGAGGGGGATTAGATTTAAAGAGACAGTACCCAAATAACCAAGAGTCAACCTATAAGGATCAATGAACACCGTGCCTAGAGGCCATGTGCAGCTGGTGGACCTTAAAGGGGGGCTCCCACCATAGACTTTGACAGCAAATAAATAGGATATGCCATCAAAGTCTGATAAGGTGTCCCCTACCCTGTACTGGGAACTCCCATAGAACAGGATGGAGAACACAGCGCTCCCCTGTACTGGGAATTCCCATAGAAAAGAATGGGAGAAACACAGCGCTCCCCTGTACTGGGAACTCCCATAGAACAGAATAAAATAGAATACAGCGCTCCCACTGTACTGGGGATAACTGCCCATAGAAACAGAATGGGTAAACACTGCGATTCCCCTGTTACAGGACACTCCCATAAAAAAGAAATGGAGAAACAGCGCTCCCCTGTACTGGGAAACTCCCCATAGAAACAGAATAGAGAAACCGCAGGGTCCTCACCCTGTACTGGAACTCCCATAGAGTAGAATGGAGAATACAGCACTCCTCTGCACTGGGAACTCCCATAGAACAGAATAGAGAACCCAGCGGTCCCCTGTACTGGGAATTCCCATAGAGCAGAATGGAGAACACAGCGCTCCTCTGCACTGGGAACTCCCATAGAACAGAATGGAGAACACAGCGCTCCCCTGTACCGGGAACTCCCATAGAACAGAATAGAAAGAACACAGCGCTCCCCTGTACTGGGCGCTCCCATAAAACAGAATGGAGAACACAGCTCCCTCTGTACTGGGAACTCCCATAGAAAGAATAGAGAACACAGCGCTCCCCTGTACTGGGAACTCCCATAGAACAGAATGGAGAACACAGCGCTCCCCTGTACTGGGAACTCCCATAGAACAGAATGGAAAGAACACAGCGCTCCCCTGTACTGGGAAGTCCTATAAAACAGAATGGAGAACACAGTGCTCCCCTGTACTGGGAACTCCCATAGAACGAGAATGGAGAACACAGCGCTCCCTGTACTGGTAACTCCCATAAAACAGAATGGAGAGAACACAGCGCTCCCCTGTACTGGGAACTCCCATAGAACAGAATGGAAAGAACACAGCGCTCCCCTGTACTGGGAGCTCCCATAAAACAAAATGGAGAACACAGTGCTCCCCTGTACTGGGAACTCCCATAGAACAGAATGGAGAACACAGCGCTCCCCTATACTGGGAACTCCCATAGAACAGAATGGAGAGAACACAGCGCTCCCCTGTACTGGAAACTCCCATAGAACAGAATGGAGAACACAGCGCTCCCCTGTACTGGAACTCCCATAGAACACAATGGAGAACACAGCGCTCCCCTGTACTGGTAACTCCCATAAAACAGAATGGAGAGAACACAGCGCTCCCCTGTACTGGTAACTCCCATAAAACAGAATGGAGAACACAGCGGTCACCTGTACTAGGAACTCCCATAGAACAGAATGGAGGAATCGGGCTCGTTTGGTCCACGAAACGCGTCGACTTTTAAATATTTTTTATTAAACTTTGACACCACTATAGTGGTTTAAGTTACCCAGGTGTCAATAGTTTTTGTACATTCCTTTTCCCCGAGCGCTAACATCTCTTCAAGGAAAGCTGCACTGTACTAGCCGGAGGATTGCGCGTGCTGAGTGATCCCCCGCACCCGAAGAGTCCTGTCTGGCTGCTGTTTGAAAGGGAACTCCTATGATCGTACCGATCTATAGGTGCTTCTATGAGTTGTACCATTCTGTACAACAGAAATAGGTGAGCAGTTCTATATTTATCTACTGTCCAGTGTTGAATTATTTCACTTCAGAGCGCTTCTTTATATATTCTCTACAGCTCCAGCAATGAGATTTATATATCTAAATGGTTAAATGGCCGGGGTCGGAGCTGCCTCTTATCCCAGCAGCTGGCACCGGCCGTGTCTGGAGCCAATGCATGCACTCTGTAGCCTTTAGCGCTGTTTGGATAGACGGGTGCGTCCACAGGAGCCCAAACATCCCACTGGGAAGAGAAGATCAGTTGGAATTATTCATAGGTTACAAAGAGAAGAGTCACCTACCACACGGGCGCCTTCCGAAACAAGCGTCTCCAGGGCACGCCGGTCTGCGCGGACAAGAAACCCTTCCCCAGGTCTTCAAAAGTGAGAAAGATCTCTAGGACAGAGAAGGAGCATCGTCAGACCCACATCACATCTTATAGACGACCCGGGACCCCCTGACAGGTGTAACCCTTGTGCTCCCTGGGATAGAACAATCCTGGAGCCTCTTCTCTTCTATCTCTGGGCTGTGATATTCCTCTGTTATTCCTCCTAGAAATGGATTACTGGATACGTCAACTGGGTGTGACCAGTCCAGTTGTCAGAGGGGCGTGTCCCTGCACACACTGACTGTCAGCTCTGATAGGACAATATCTGTTAAATAGGTGTTACCAATTGGGGGCATGACTATCAGTGCAGACAGACATGCCCCCAATTGGTAACACCTATTTGACAGATACTATCAGCTCTGATTGGACAGTATCTGTCAAATAGGCGTTACCAATTGGGGGCATGACTATTAGTGCAGACAGACAGGCTCCCAAATGGTAACACCTGTTTGACAGATACTATCAGCTCTGAATGTACAGTATCTGTCAAATAGGCGTTACCAATTGGGGGCATGACTATCAGTGCAGAAAGACAGGCTCCCAACTGGTAACACCTATTTGACAGATACTGACTATCAGCTCTGATTGGACAATATCTGTGTAAATAGGTGTTACCTACTGGGGTCATGACTATCAGTGCAGACAGACATGCCCCCAATTGGTAACACCTATTTGATCTAGATACTATCAATTTTCATGATTGGAACAGTAACTGTCAAATTATGCTTTAACCAATTGGGGGCATGACTATTAGTGCAGACAGACAGGCTCCCAAATGGTAACACCTGTTTGACAGATATTGTCCAATCATAGCTGGCAGTCAGTGTGTGCAAGGACAGGCCCCTCTGACAACTAGAATGGTAACACCCACTTGACCGATTCAGTTAATACATTTCCAGGAGGAGTAACAGAGGAACAGCACAACACAGAGATATAAGAGAAGAGGCTCCAGGATTGTTATTTCACAGGGAACACAAGGATTTACTATAACGGACAGGTCAGGAGCGGTCATAGGGCCTCTTTGAGAAGACTTTGACTCTACGACCGACCATCAGAAGGGTCAAGAGAGTCCTGAAGATATTGCTGAACTGTACAGTGGCCGTCAGATTTTGGCTAGAAGAGGCTAAAGGGACCTTCCAGATCTCCAATGACATCTCCAAACTCCCCTCTATTTTGGGTTGGAGTTCCCCTTTAGGTTCCGCTCACTTACCTCTTTCTTTCAGTAGGTAGGTGCTCAGACAGTATCCCCAGGTCAATGTGAGAAGCCCAGCAAAGTAGAAGACGTAGTCCCAGCCGTACCACTCCAGCAACACCGAGCCGACCCCACCGATCAACAAGGTCCTGGAAGAAGAAGAAGAAGAAGAAAGGCCGGGGGTCAGCTCCGCAGCAAGAGCAAGCAGCCGGCTACTCCTGCAATCCCATTCAGGAGCCTAGGAAAGCTGGGTGGCAGAGCCGGGCACGTACCCCAGCTGGGATCCGCAGCCCACGACGCTGCAGGTGAACGCTCGCTCGTTATCCCGAACCCGCTGAGAGAACAGACTGGCCAGAGCTGGAAAGTGCACACCTTATACAGAGAGGGAGTAAAAGGGTTAAAAGGCAAAAGAACAAATGTAAAAATACGTCACATGTGTTGTCAATGGACTGAACAGCTCTTAAAGGGACAGTGACCCTAAAATGCGACATGCTAAAGATTCCCCTAATTGCTAGGACTACAAAACCTTCAAGTCGATTAGAGATAAGAATCTTTGTCACTTAAAGGGGTTTTGCCACGATTTAATGTTGACGTGGGATTCTCCAAAATGTGTATTTAATCACTTTTCTAAATATATGTGATTACAAAAAAGTGAAGCCTGTGAGAGCTACAGCATTGCTCAGTCTCCCTTAGTTTCCTGACAGTTTACATTAGACAGGACCAGGACATTGACAGGAGCTGATCTGGCCGCACTTGCGTATTTGCACGTCTTATCTGATGACAGGGAACATGAATGAGCTTGCAAGGGGCTGGGGAGAAAAGTGCAGTGTATGAGGCTGTCTGCTGTATAGAGAATTCACTGGTTGTAATGTAATTATTTGAGTAAACTTTGCAGATGCTCCCTGCTTCCTTGCTCTCTGCTCACCCCCCTCACTCCCCCCCCCCCATGAACCTACATGCTTTATCTTCTCTCCTGAGCAGATAAGAGGTAAGGAACTCACTTCGTGGCAAAACCCCTTTAAGCCCCTCCCCTGCAGAGCCACCCAGCCAAAAATAACTGACAAGGAGTCACATGATGTTTCCCTGCAGATGAAAGCACATTTCTAAGAAGTAAGTTGATAATGTAACTTCTTCAGGTCTCCTAATTAAGTGATCCCTTTGTAGTAGGGTACTTAGTGGTTGGCACTGTGCCAACTAGTTCAGCTTCATTGGTAAAATGTTTACTCTTGATACCTGTCTCATATATACAAGTCAAATTTTATTTAAATTTGCATATCAGTCCCGCCCCCGAGGATTACTTTGCAGAAGTCCCATTAGAAAGCATAGAAGGTGGGCCATGCCTTATACAGATGTCAAAATGTATTCAAATTTACATATTAGTACCCGCCCCTGAGGATTACCTTGCAGACGTCCCATTAGAAAGCATAGAAGGTGGGCCATGACTTATACAGATATGTAAATTTTAATACATTTTTACTTCAGGGTCAGTCTTCTCTGTTTTCTTATGGGGCTTCTGCAAGGTAATCCTTGGGGCGGGTACTAATATGTAAATTTAAATTAATGTTGACTTCTGTATGGGGCAGGGTCAATCTTCTCTGTTTTCTAACGGGGCTGCTGCATGGTAATTTTGGGGGCGGCAGGTACCGATATGTCAATTTAAATACATTTGGACTTCTTTATGGGTCAGGTCAGTTTTGTACATTGTGTAATAGGGCTCATGTAAGGTAATCTTCAAGGGGCGGGTACTAATATGTAAATTTAATAAATTTTTACTTTAGTACCCGCCCTTGAGGATTACCTTGCAGTAGCCCCATTACAAAATGTACAAAACTGACCCATAAAGAAGTCAAAATGTATATAAATTGACATATCGGTTCCTGCCCCCCAAAATTGACAAGCAGTAGCCTCATTAGAAAACAGAGAAGTCTGCCCCTGCCCCATACAGAAGTCAACATTGATTTAAATTTACATATTAGTACCCGCCCCAAGGATTACCTTGCAGAAGCCCCATAAGAAAATGTAGAAGACAAGATGCTACCCCATAGAGAAGTCAAACTTAATTTATACAGTATATTAGTACCCGTCCAATGATTACTTTGCAGATGCCCTATTAGAAATTGTAGAAGACTGACCCATACAGAAGTCAAAATTAATTTTCATTTACATATTAGTACCTGCCCCTGAAGATTACCTTGCAGAAGCCCCATTAGAAAATGTAGAAAGCTGACCCTACTCCATACATCATTTAAAATTTATTTAAATTTACATATCTACATATAATTACCTGTAGCCCCAGCGATTACTTGGCAGAAGCCCCATTAGAAAAAGTAAAAGACTGACCCTGCCCCAAACAGAAGTCAAAATTAATATAAATTTACATATTAGTACCCGCCCCAAAGGAATCCCTTTGCAGACCCATTAGAAAGTAAAGACATAGAAGGGGTGGACCAGGGGCCCGGGGACCCAACCCAGACAAGGCGATAAAATTTTTTATAGATTTATGGATATAAAGGTAACCCCCCTAAAGGATCATCACTTGCAGAAGTACCATTAGAAAACCATAGGTTAGAGTCAAAAAACCAGTAATGGAGGATTTTAGGGCTTGGTCACATGGGCAGCCAGGGGGGTAACTACCGTGATGAAGCCCCAGGACAAAGCCGATAAGAGGATAACTATTTCTCCACCCACCCTAAAAAAAACAGATTATATGAGATAATAAAAAGGTAACCTCCTCTTAAAGGGATCATCACATTGAGATGTATCAGAAGAAACCATCAGTGCACGTCCTTAATCCGCGACTCACATGTGTTTCTAATCCAAGACGCCCTTAGCCCTGAGCTCAGTTGATACCCTGCGTCCCAGTAAATAAGACAGCGTCTTATATTAATTTTTGCTCCTAAAGATGCGCTATGTCTTATTTTCTGAGGATGTCTTATTTTTCCATAAATAAATTTTAGTTTTTGCTATACTAGTGTATGTGTGTATATATAAGTTTAGAGTCACAAACCATAGGATATATGTATGTAAAGGACATTTTGTGGCAGCTGCAGTGACATCTCAAAGGATGGCAAATGTGACCTGCTGGGACTTGTAGAACTAGAAGTCCCAGCATGCCCCATCAGCCATCCTGTGAGATGTGTGTGTCATTACCATTGCTCTGTTCTCCCTCCTTCCCCTCCCCCCCCCATATCCCGCACTTACTTGTACACTTTCTGTCTCCTGTCCTGGGATGTTCGGGACCTGTGTTGACATCAGTCACGTGACCTCCATGCACAGGTCCTTCAACACTCAGGTGCTACAACAATATGTCCCAAGACCGTTTCCCGGGGTGAGCGGGGCTTGGGAACACCCTCCCCCCTCCTTTCTCTCTGCCCACCCTTAGGGACGGCCCTGTGTATGGGGAGCTACAACAATGACTTCCGCTATGTCTTATTTTCGGGGGGTGCCTTAAATAAGGGAATTCAACAAAATCTCTGCTATGTCTTACTTTCGGGGGTGTCTTATTTTCAGGAAAACACGGTAGTAGCTACTAGATCAATGAAAATGGTGCCATGACAGCTAAAAGTGGAGGTTCTCCTTGAAGGGTTTGTCTCACTACAAAGATCAGCTTTCAACATGTAGGGAACAGTAAATTAAGACGTTTTCCAAATATATTGCTTTCTTCATTTTTTTTTTTTGTTGAGGAGCCACAAATGATTTTATCACGTTCTGAGGGCTTTCAGGTTTCTCTAGTTACTGATCTGTTTGCTTGTTCTTCCCTCTGTTTGTCTTATCTGATAGCAGGGAGTGATGTCATCACACAGGTCGCGGCACAGAACTGCCAGCAGCCTGAGAGCTTGTGTGTTATCGGATCTTTCAGACAAAAGACACTAATTACTACTGTTTACTTTAGCTCTCAAGCTTCTCTGGACCTGAATTCTTTGTCTAAGCTAGACTAATTAGCAGAATTCTGAATACATGGAGCTCATATGCTAATTACATTCAGCTTGACCAGGAAGTGACAGGATGCATAAACGAAAGAATGCTCCTGGCTCTATGAAACAGTGAGATGAGATAACCCTTTTAAAGGGATTCTCTCATCTGGCTGTTTCACACAGCAGCTCGTTAATGCATCCTGTCACTTCCTGGTAAGGCTGTGGGTAATTAGCTTATCCGCTCCGGGTAATTAGTGCAGATAACATAAAAATCTCCTGCTATGAGGTCCAGAGAAGCTTCAGAGCGAGATCAGATAACACACCAGCTCTCAGGCAGCCTCCAGTTCTGTGCCCAACCTGTGCTATGACATCACTCCCTGCTATCAGATAAGACAAACAGCAGATGGAGAGCAGGCAGAACGGGTCGGTAACTAGAGAAACCAGAGAACCCTCGGAGCGGAGAAAATCACTTGTAGCTCCTCAACAAAAAATAAAAAACAATGCAATATAGTTGGAAAATGTCTTCATTTACTGTTCCCTACATGTTGAAAGCTAAACTGTGTAGTGAGACAACCTCTTTAAGACCTCAATAGTAAATACTCTATGCCCTTTTATATTTGTCAATGAAATGCTATGTGTACTCACTTGTCACTCAGATGCCCCCCTGCCACCTGGGTTACGCAGTACCCCCAGAAGAAGCTGCCCAGGGCAATGCCAGACTGCCGCTTGTCCCAGCCAAAGTAGTCGCTCATGGATACAGCGCAGATGGGCATGCTAGCCCGGGCACAGTACAGGAGACATGTTCCCATCAGAAGCGTCACAGTCCAGACACGGATCTCCAACCTGAAACAAAGAACTGATCCTTCAACATAGGTCACAAGTTAAGATCAACCGGATATGCTTCTATACGGAGTTAAAGGGGTCCTCCGGCTGAGGTAGACCCTCTTATATACTGTGGTTCTGACACAATAAAGTGAATGGGGGGGGGGGGTTCCCCATTGCTTCCAGTTTTAGTGGGCAGCAGTGGTCCTATTGCAGAGTGGGAGGGGGGTCATGTTTGGGGGAACATAGGGAAATGTAAAGGGGTTCTCTGCACCAAACAGACCCCTTATATCTTATTTTACCTCTTGGAAAGTCAAGTGCTTATCAATATGGCTGATACTACAGCTGCCAGGGTGATGCCAACCACCTTTAACAGTCTTCTAAATGGCAAAGATGTCTGAATACTGATGCACAAATGGGGGATTTATACGGCTCAGCAGGTTTTCCCATTCAGGAGGCTGGGAAAGTTGGGTGACAAGCCCTGTGGAGGTTATGATGGCACCCAACCTTCTAGAAAACATAACAGCTGAGCATAGCCCTCTGCATACAATCCTGTGCAAGAGCGGGGAACGTTCATCCCAACGGCCTTATACAAACCTCAAAATGATTTGGTCCAGTCCTGCAGTTGATGTCTCCCAGCCGGCTATTAAAGGGGTGCTAAAAATCTAGGATAGGACAAAGTCTGATCGGTACGGGTCTTGCCTATGGGACCTGGACCCATCTGAGGAACGCGCCCCTGAAAGGGTTAACTCAGAATGGAGAACCAGTTTACGCACAAAATTCACAGTTCTATGGATTCTGAAACAGCGTCCCCTTATGGGAACTCCAAATAGAACAGAATGGGAACACAGGCTCCCCTTACTGGAACTGCCATAGACGAATGGGGAACACAGCGCTCCCCTGAATGGACTCCAAATGAAAGAATGGAGACACAGCCTCCCGTACTGGACTCCAAATAAACAGAATGGAGACACAGCGCCCCGTACTAGGAACCCAAATAGAACAGATGAGAAACAGCGCTCCCTGTACTGGAATCCAAAGAACAGATGGGAACACAGCGCTCCCCTGTACTGGGGGAACTCCAAATAAACGAAGGAGAACACAGCGCTCCCCGTATGAGAACCCAAGAACAGAATGGAGAACCGGCCCCCGTATGGAACACCGCAGAACACAATGGAGAACACAGCGCCCCTTCTGGGAACCCAAGAACAGAATGAGAGAAAACAGCGGACTGGACTCATAGAAACAGATGGGAACACAGCGCTCCCCGTACTGGGAACTCCATAGAACAAATGGGAGAAACAGCGCTCCCGTACTGGGAACTCCCATAGACAGAATGGAAACACAGCGCTCCCCGTAAACTGGAACTCCATAGAACAAATGGAGAACACAGCTCCCCTGTACACTGGGAACTCCCATAGAACAGAATTTGAGAACACAGCGCTCCCCTGTACTGGGAACTCCAAATAGAACAGAATGGAGAACACAGCGCTCCCCTGTACTGGGAACTCCAAATAGAACAGAATGGAGAACACAGCGCTCCCCTGTACTGGGAACTCCCATAGAACAGAATGGAGAACACAACGCTCCCCTGTACTGGGAACTCCCATAGAACAGAATGGAGAACACAGCGCTCCCCTGTACTGGGAACTCCCATAGAACAGAATGGAGAACACAGCGCTCCCCTGTACTGGAAACTCCCATAGAACAGAATGGAGAACACAGCGGTCCCTTGTACTGGGAACTCCCATAGAACAGAATGAAGAACACAGCGCTCCCCTGTACTGGGAACTCCCATAGAACAGAATGGAGAACACAGCGCTCCCCTGTACTGGGAACTCCCATAGAACAGAATGAAGAGAACATAGTGCTCCCCTGTACTGGGAACTCCATAGAAAGAATGGAGAACACATCGCTCCCCTGTACTGGGAACTCCCATAGAAGAGAATGGAGAACACAGCGCTCCCCTGTACTGGGAACTCCCATAGAAGAGAAAGGAGAACACAGTGCTCCCCTGTACTGGGAACTCCCATAGAAAGAAAGAGAACAAGCGCTCCCCTGTACTGGAACTCCCATAGAAGAGAAAGGAGAACACAGTGCTCCCTGTACTGGGAACTCCCATAGAAGAGAATGGAGAACACAGTGCTCCCCTGTACTGGGAACTCCCATAGAAGAGAAAGGAGAACACAGTGCTCCCCTGTACTGGGAACTCCCATAGAAGAGAAAGGAGAACATAGCGCTCCCCTGTGCTCCCCAATTCTGTTCTATGGGAGTTCCCAGTACAGGGGAGCACTGTGTTCTCTCCATTCTGTTCTATGGCAGTTCCCTGTTCTATGGGAGTTCCCAGTACAGGGGAGCACTGTGTTCTCTCCATTCTGTTCTATGGGAGTTCCCAGTACAGGGGAGCACTGTGTTCTCTCCATTCTGTTCTATGGGAGTTCCCAGTACAGGGGAGCGCTGTTTCTCCATCTGTTCTATGGAGTTCCCAGTACAGGGGAGCGCTGTGTTCTCCATTCTGTTGTATGGGAGTTCCCTGTACAGGGGAGCGCTGTGGTCTCCATTCTGTTCTATGGGAGTTCCCAGTACAGGGGAGCACTGTGTTCTCCATTGTTCACTCCCATAGAACAGAAAAGGAGAGTCGTTTGCAAGGGTGACCAGTTCTCCGTTGTGATTCAAGACTTTCGGGGGCCTGTTCCCGAGACAGATGCGGGGCCCAGAGTTGAGAACTGCACCTCTCAGACTTTGATGGCTTTCTATCCATATACCATCAAAGTCTATGGTGGGAACGCCTCTGGTCTATGTGGTTTCACCTCCAATTTGCTGCTGCACACTGCAGCTGTATCGCATACGAGCTTTTGGGAAAGGGGGAAATCAAGCACTTTAGCTACAGCTCTCGTCTAAGCCTTTTCTCCCCCAATGTCCTGTATCGGTGAAACTCCTTGGACAAGATTTACTGCAGATGTACCTGTCCTGTCAGCAACGGGCATCTGCGCTTGCGCGGGTCATGGTTACAAGCAGCTCCACTCATCAGATTGGGGGCAGGATAATGAAATGTTTGACCACATATAACAGGCTTAACATTAAGTCAATAATTTTTACAGCCCATGAATAATGAATATCCAAATGGCCCCTGGCAGAAGGAAGGTTCCCCACCCATGATCTAGTGGGACTTTCCCAGCAGATGAACTGGTAGCACTGGTTTAACTGGTGGAGACTGCTGCTCCCTTAAATACAAGCCAGTGATCTCTACGGACTGTGGGTTGTGATGCAAAGGGGGCTTCCTAATATTAACATTTT
The DNA here is from genome assembly GCA_025379985.1 of Phyllomedusa bahiana. Classification (NCBI taxonomy): domain Eukaryota; kingdom Metazoa; phylum Chordata; class Amphibia; order Anura; family Hylidae; genus Phyllomedusa; species Phyllomedusa bahiana. Next base: position 57,194 of record JAODAL010018738.1, on the reverse strand, counting down.
GGAGCGGTGTTGCTCGGCTCCAAATGTATATGGGGACCTTGGTTAACAGAGCCACAGACGGACCCCTGTTTACTCCATGACCCCCACATACCTTAAAGGGGTTGTCTCACTACAAGGATCGCTGCTTTTAATGTTAAAGAACTTGCAAAAACAAGTCACTTTGCAATATGTTATCACTAACCATGTCCTACCTATCCCTGATATCCCCTCTTGTATGGGCTGCATCAGCTCCTCAGATCGCTATAGCTACAGACCTGTTTTATCTCTCCCGATAGGCCGCTAGCACTGGTCTCTATAGCTACAGACCTGTTCGATCTCTCCTGATAGGCTGTCAGCACTGGTTGCTATAGCTACAGACCTGTTCAATCTCTCCTGATAGGCTGCCAGCACTGGTCGCTATAGCTACAGACCTGTTTGATCTCTCCTGATAGGCTGCCAGCACTGGTCGCTATAGCTACAGATCTGGTGTCCTCAGAAGCTCATCACTGCAGGCCAGTAGAAGAACACGCCCCTGAATTCAAAATGAAACCAAGAAAAAAGGACTGAGGTGAGATGAATTGATGTAGTGAGACAACCCCTTTAAGCTTAACTAGTATAAAGCATGTTCACCCTGCAAGCCCCCACAGTGATCTAACAATGGATAGCAGGTGAATTTATTGGGGGTTTTTTTTCATATAAAATGCTGTCAGCAACTCATTGTGTTCAACTGGGGTGCATAGGTCTCACCAGTGGAGTCGAGGCGCGGGGGGGCCCCTCCAGTGGAGTCGGGGTGCCCCTCGGGAGCGAGGGGGGGGCCCCTCCCAGTGGAGTCGATGCGCGGGGGGGCCCCTCCAGTGGAGTCGATGCGCGCGGGGGGGCCCCTCCAGTGGAGTCGATGCGCGCGGGGGGCCCCTCCAGTGGGTCGATGCGCCGGGGGGGGCCCCTCCAGTGGGGGTCGATGCGCGGGGGGGGCCCCTCCAGTGGCGGGTCGATGGCGTGCGGGGGGGCCCCTCCATTGGAGTCGTTGCGCGCGGGGGGGCCCCTCAAGTGGAGGCGATGGGCGGGGGGGCCCCTCCAGTGGAATCGAGGCGCGGGGGGGCCCCTCCAGTGGAGTCGATGCGCGGGGGGGGCCCCTCCAGTGGAGTCGATGCGCGGGGGGGCCCCTCCAGTGGAGTCGATGCGCGGGGGGGCCCCTCCAGTGGAGTCGATGCGCGGGGGGGCCCCTCCAGTGGAGTCGATGCGCGGGGGCCCCTCCAGTGGAGTCGATGCGCGGGGGGGCCCCTCCAGTGGAGTCGATGCACGGGGGGGGCCCCTCCAGTGGAGTCGATGCGCGGGGGGGCCCCTCCAGTGGAGTCGATGTGCGGGGGGGCCCCTCCAGTGGAGTCGATGCGCGGGGGGGGCCCTCCAGTGGAGTCGGTTCCCGGGAGCTCACCCTACAGCCACTGTACATAATTGCACATGACTCTTGTTTTCTGCCTCTCTTCCTAAAAACCAGCCCCATGCCTGCCATCCCCAGGGTCCCAGTAAAATCAGGGATTTCCCCTGCACCCCTGAGGACCAGTCCAAGCCTGAGGATTCATCTAATATTTAGCAACCCCTTGTATGCAACTTGTAGAGCATCCAGATCAGCTGCCGGTGCCAACCTACAACCCATGACACCACAAGGAACTAAATGAGTTAACACAAGGGAGAGCCTTCGTCCACAGCATTTCTGACAGTCATTGGAAACAGTCAGCAAGCAGTCACCAGACTCACCCCTAAGAGATACGAGGCTATAAAGACGATGTTAAAAGGGGTTGTCTCACTACATGGATTCATCTTACCTCAGTCCTGTTTTCTTGGTTTAATTTTGAATTCAGGGGTGTGTTTACTGGCTTGCACTAGGCTGCGGTAGAAGCCATGTCTGTAGCTATAGCAACTAGTGCTGGCAGCCTATCAGGAGAGATCAAACAGGTCTGTAGCTATAGCAACCAGTGCTGGCCCCCTATCAGGAGTGATCAAACAGGTCTGTAGCTATAGCAACCAGTGCTGGCCCCCTATCAGGAGAGTCAAACAGGTTTCTGTAGCTATAGAAACCCAGTGCTGGCAGCCTATCAGGAGAGATCAAACAGGTCTGTAGCTATAGAAAACCAGTGCTGGAAAGCCTATCAGGATAGATCACACAGGTCTGTAGCTATAGCGACCAGTGCTGGCAGCCTATCAGGATAGATCACACAGGTCTGTAGCTATAGCAACCAGTGCTGGCAGCCTATCAAGAGAGATCAAACAGGTCTGTAGCTATAGCAACCAGTGCTGGCAGCCTATCTAGAGAGAGATCACACCGGTCTGTAGCTTATAGCAACCAGTGCGGCAGCCTATCAAGAGAGATCAAACAGGTCTGTAGCTATAGCAACCAGTGCTGGCAACCTATCAAGAGAGATCACACAGGTCTGTAGCTATAGCGACCTGAGGAGCTGATGCAGCCCATACAAGATGGGATATCTAGGAATAGGTAGGATACTTGTAATGGACATATATTGCAAAGTGACTTGTTTTTGCAAGATCTTTAACATAAAAAGCAGCACTCCCTGTAGTGAGACAACCCCTTTAAGAACAATAAAAGGTTTCCTACAACAGCTTGTAAAGACAAAGATGCCAAATAATACAGCAGAGTCTATGAGCATGCTGGAAAATTTCAGCTGTGAAGCCTGCTGAAAAAGTATCCAGTAATACCCACACTTTTACTTGGAGATGGCGGTAGACATGGGACCCTTCTCCCCTATGACGTCTACACCCGAATGGGTTATGGGCCATGCCTTAAAGAGCTGTTTCACAGAGTCACAGCCAACCTCAGACTTCCACTTCCTGTTCAGGCTATAGGTGGTTCTACAGCAATGACTGACATTTCAGCTCTGCTATTCCTAGCTGAGACATTGGTGATTGAGGGATGTAAACAGCAGGGCACAAGGCTACACACCTGTAAAGGGTTAAAGTTTGTCAGTAAGAAACATCAACAAGCTCATGAGCTGCTGATAAGAAACAGCAGGAAGTAAGGGCACCATTCAGGCCATTGCTATAGCAGAGAGAGTTAGTCATTAATATAGGGAAGTTTATGTACACAAGCAGGAGATAAGAACTGATCTAACTCTGAAAGAAAGCAAAACCAGAACAGTAATAGAATTAGTAATATTTTTTACTTACATTTGTTTACATGTTGAAAGCTAATTAATGTGGTGAGAAGACCCCTTTAAGGTCGCCATATACATTAGACAGTTGATGGCCAACAAGCTATTAGTGCGGATTCCACGTTGTGTAGCCTCAAGGATTAGCAAATTTAAATAGGGCTTATCTGCATCTAGGCCGAAGCAGCAGCAAACAAGCTGCAAGTTTGAGGCAGAATTTCAAGCTATAACAGTTTAAAATCCGATTTGTGAACATGGATTTAAAGGGGTTGTCTCACTAATTAATTTATTTTCACCCAGTCCTGTTTTTCTTGGTTTCATTTTGAATTCAGGGCGTGTTTAAATGGTTTCTACTAGGGTGCAGCTATACAACCAGTTGGCAGCCTTCATGAGAGATGAACGGCTGTAGCTATACGACCCTTTCGGCAGCCTATCAGTGGGGGAATTGAACAGGCTGTAGTATAAGCGACCTTGCTGGGCAGCCTTATGAGAATAGAAAGGTCTGTAGCTATGCGACCTGTGCTGGCAGCCTATCAGGAGAGATAGAACAAGGTTTGTAGCTAAAGCGACCTGTGGCTGGCAGCCTATCAGGAGAGATAGAACAGGGCTGTAGCTATAGCGAAACCCGTGCTGTGGCAGCCTATCAGGAGAGATCAAACAGGTTCGTAGCTATAGCAACCAGTGCTGGCAGCCTATCAGGAAGATGAAAGGTCTGTAGCTATGCAACGAGTGCTGGCAGCCTATCAGGAGAGATCAACCAGGTCTGTAGCTATAGCAACCAGTGCTGTCAGCCTATCAGGAGAGATGGAACAGGTCTGTAGCTATAGCAACCAGCGCTAGCAGCCTATCAGGAAAGATCAAATAGGTCTGTAGCTATAGCGACCCGTGCTGGCAGCCTACCAGGAGAGAGAGAACAGGTCTGTAGCTATAGCGACCAGTGCTGGCAGCCTATGAGGAGAGATAGAACAGGTCTGTAAACTATAGCCACCAGTGCTGGCAGCCTATAAGGGAGATAGAACAGGTCTGTAGCTATAGCGACCAGGCTGGGCCCTATTTAGGAGAGATAGAACAGGTCTGTAGCTATAGCAAAACCCGTGAGGCAGCCTATCAGGAGATGACAGGTCTGTAGCTATAGTGACCAGCGCGGGAGCCTATCAGGGATATAGAACAGGTCACTTGCAATAAGCATGACCTGAGGCAGCATGAAATTGGCAAATTTTGACTTGTTTTTGCAAGATTTTTAACAAAAGAAGCGAAATACCGTAGTGAGACAAACCCCTTTATTTTTAAAAGAAGAGGCTGTACAAGGAACAATGTAACACAAAAAGAAGAGATGGAATGTACACAGGAAAATCCCCTCCCCCACCCTTCAGCTGATCTCAGCATAAAAAGTATGACAACAGGGAACGACTTAAAGAGATATTCCCATTCTTCAGACATTTAGGACACACTGAATCCTTGTCCCAGCCTGTGCGCTGGCTGCGCATGCGCGGCTTTCTCCTCCCTCTTCTCTTCTGAAAACTGCGGAGCACCAAGCGCCATTGTTAAACCCCTATGTGTAGGGAAAGCCCCGGAGCAGAGGGGATGTACGCACCTGCAAACCCCTACTGTGTAGGGGGGCCCCAGAGAGACGGATGTCACTGCATCTGCTAACCCTATGGTAGGGGGCCTCAAGCAGGGATATCACTGACCTCTGCAAACCCCATGTATATGGGCCCGGAGCAGCGGATGTCCGCCCCTTTGCAAACCCCTACTGTGCATGGGGACCCGGAGCGAGATGTCATGCACTTGCAAACCCCTATGTATAGGGGGCCCCGGGCAGCGGATGTCATGCACCTTGCTAACCCCAGGGGCGTTCGCTGGGTTTTTTTCGGGCTGGGCCCCCGAAAAAAAAGCTGTCCCCCGAGTCCCCCGGGCTCCGGGCCTCTGGCGGGGGCCGGGCACCGACTGGCCCTTTAGCGCATGTGCGCCCGCGGGACCCACACGGCCGCAGGCTTGCGGAGCAGAGAGCGAGCCTCCCTGCCGAGCAGTGTGGGGCCGCAGGTCCGACCGCGGGGCCGGGGTCCTCACAGGTTGAGGACCCGCCGGGGGGCCCCCGTGGCCTCAGCCGGCGGGTCGCGTGATGTGATGTCATCGCGACGGCCCCTTTTTCGGGCGACAGGCGTCAATTGGCGTGCGCCCCCAGGAGCCGGAGGAGCGCGCGGCTGAAGGGACGGGCGCGCCGCCCCGGGGAGTTAAGGTGATTTTTTTTGTATTTTTAACTGTTTACCTGTCCAGGCCCCCCTTTTTTCTGCCCGTGCCTAAATCTGCCCGGGCCCCATATCCCCGCCCGTGCCCCTTATGCCGCCCGGGCCCCCCCAAAACTGCCTGTGCCCTATAATGCCCGCCTGTGGCCCCCCTATCCCTGCCTGTGCCCCCATAATGCCCCGCCTGTGGCCCCCCTATCCCTCCCTGCGGCCCCATATCCCCGCCCGTGGCCCCATATCCCTGCCTGTGCCCTATAAGGGCCTGGGCCCTTAAAACCCGCCCCGGCCCCCATAAACCCCGCCTTGGCCCCCTACCCCGCTTGGCCCCCATATCCCCGTCTGTGCCCCCTTAATGCCTGCCTGTGGGCCCCCATATACTGCCCGTGGCCCCAATCCCCTCTGTGCCCCTCTAATGCCTGCCTGTGGCCCCCCTATCCGGCCTGTGGCCCCCATATCCCCTCCTTGGCCCCCCTATCCCCCGTCGTGGCCCCCTATCCCCGCCTGTGGCCCCCTTTTCCTGCCCTTTGGCCCCCATAATGCCCGCCTGTGGCCCATAAATCTGTGGGCCCCCCTTCCTTCTGTGGCCGCCAATACCCCTGCCTGTGGCCCCCCTTCCCTGCCCGTGCCCCCCATAATGCCTGTGTGGCCCCCAATACTGCCTGTGGCCCCCATTACTGCCCGGGCCCCCCATATCCTGCCCGTGCCCCTTAATGCCCCCTGTGCCCCTATAATGCCTGCCTGGGCCCCCATATATGCCCTTTGGCCCCCCTTAAATGCCTGTGGCCCCCCTATATGCCCTGGCCCCCCTATTGCCCGTGCCCTATAATGGGGCCTGTGCCCCCCTTTAAAGGGGCCCGCCTGTGGCCCCCCTATACGCCCTGTGGCCCCCTTTTCGCCCGTGGCCCCCCTATCCCCCTCTGTGCCTATAATGCCTGTGGGCCCCCAATCCCCGCCCCGTGGCCCCCCATGCGCCTTGGCCCTATAATGCGCCCGTGGCCCCCCATAATGCCTGCCTGTGGCCCCTTAAAAGCCTGCCCGTGGCCCCTATAAAAACCTGCCCGGGGGCCCCCCCTAACCCTGCCCGTGGCCCCATATGTGCCGTGCCCCCATATACCTGCCCCGGGCCCCCATATACCTGCCTGTGGGCCCCCTTACTCTGTGGCCCCCCCTATACTGCCTGTGGGCCCCCCTAACTCCTTTTGGCCCCCTATACTGCCCAGTGCCCCATATTTCCTGCCAGGCCCCCAAACCTGCCTTGCCCCCCTATATACCCGCCTGTGCACCCCGTAACTGCCGTGCCCCCCCCTTTTCTGCGTGCCCCCCCCTTTTACGCCCGGGCCCCATTACGCTTTTAGTGCCCCCAATACCTAACGAAGGGATGTATACCTAAATTAAGGAGTTGTGGAAATGTGAGGATTTTAAGAAATTTTTGTCCAAATCCTCAGGGAGATATTGGCCGGGAGCAATCACATGAAGTTTTGAACCGGATGGAGAAGAAAGGAGAGTGAAGACGCTGACAGAAAAGACGTTTCCCGGGGAGTTACAAAAAGAAAAGCAGTGAAACCTTATATTTTGTAGGTCTAATACAATAGTAAACCACTATTGGGCACTGTATGGCGGTAATTAAAATTCTAGGGGCCCGTGGCATGGATATACATGGGGAGTGCGTTTGGTCAGGGTCTGGCGGATTATTTTGGCCTTTAAGTAGTATAGTTTGGGGGCTTGGGTTTTGTAGGGGGGTTTTTAGTCACAATCTCGTTGGTAGATTTTCTCCATGTACGGTGGATGTTTTGGTGACTGTTTAGGGGGATTTCATATGAAGGTGGAATTTTGAAAAAATAAAAATTTGCATTGGTGTTTTTTTCTGTACAGGACTGCTGAGGGGGAGGACGGGTTTTGTGTGGAATGTGCAGAAAATTAGTGACGGAAAACAAAGGGTTTTTCTCTGTAAAAAAAAAAAAACCCCATTCAAAAAAGAGGGGTGAAAAATTCGTGTGAACCCCCGCCTACCCAAAAAAAACAAAAGGGCCCGAGCCCCGGATGTTTTTTGGGGCCCAGCAAGCCCCTGGCTAACCCCACTTGTATGGGGACCCTGGAGCAGCGGATGTCACTGCACCTTGCTAACCCTACTGGTATGGGGCCCCGACGATGGATGTAATGCACCTCTGCTAACCCTACTTGTAGGGGGACCCTGGAAGACGGATGTCCCCGCACCTCTGCTAACCCTATGTGTAGGGGGCTCCGAGCAGACGGATGTCACTACACCTCGGCTAACCCTACTGTGTATGGGGCCCGGAGCAGACGGATGTCATGCCCCTTTTGCTAACCCTACTGTGTATGGGGCCCTGGAGCAGACGGATGTCAATGCACCTCTGCTAACCCTACTGTGTATGGGGCCCCGGAGCAGACGGATATCATCATTCATATGGGGTCATTGTGTTCATGTACTAGTCATGTATTACCTAGACAATATCTAGATCATGAGTGCAGAGGAGCCATCTTACTATCTGCAGACAGGCACTTGTATAAAGGCTCAACAAAGACCAATTGTCTCCTATCATTGCCTGAATCTATGTTAATTGTTCAAGATCTTAGCTTTGTGCTCTTTGTAGCATCTGTTACAGGGTTGTTCCACTATAGACAATGGCTAGATATACCAAAATCTGAAATGTGCCCCCACCTCTGGGCCCCGCACCTGTCTCAGGAACGGACTGGAAAGTCTTGGTTCAGAATAGAGAACCAGTCAGGCTTGCACATGCCTCTCCATTCTCCTCTATGGGAGTTCCCAGTACAGGGGAACGCTGTGTTCTCTTCATTCTGTTCTATGGGAGTTCCCAGTACAGGGGAACGCTGTGTTCTCTTCATTCTGTTCTATGGGAGTTCCCAGTACAGGGGGGCGCTGTGTTCTCTTCATTCTGTTCTATGGGAGTTCCCAGTACAGGGGGGCGCTGTGTTATCTCCATTCTCCTCTATAGGAGTTCCCAGTACAGGGGAGCGCTGTGTTCTCCATTCTATTCTATGATAGTTCCCAGTCAGGGAGCGCTGTTTCCCATTCTGTTCTAGGGGAGTTCCCAGTACGGGGGGAGCGCTGTGTTCTCCATTCTGTTCTATGGGAGTTCCCAGTACAAAGGAGCGGAGTGTTTGGCCGTACTCAGAACTCCCATAGAACAAAATGGAGAGTTGTGTGCATGAGCGACTGGCTCTCCATTCTGAACTGCCCCGTTCCCAAGATAGGTGCAGGCCCCAGGAGTGGAATCTGCACCTGTCAGACTTATAAATATAATATAAAGTCTGTAGTGACCGATGCCGGGGCCCAGAGGTGATGGGTTTCTAGTCCATAGCTCCTTCCGCAGGGTAATATCACTACAGACGGGTTTATGCGGCCGCCCAGTGAAATCGCTTTGTGGGCAATGAATACAGGTAATAAAGCGTATCCGGATTATCTGGCCGCAGCTGGCACGGTTTACTTGAAGTGTGTGATGTGTCATTTACAACGGGATAAACTGTAGAGATAGTGCAGAAGGGTGTAGCTGCAGTCCTATGTAAAAACACACAGTTTGGTCAGCCTCATCCTGGCCCATAGGTGACCCCGGTGCATGGTGGGTCCCCGAGAATAGCAGACCTCAGGCGGAAAGGCAGAATAGAGGCAGAAAGCAAAAGTCATGTGTAGTATGTGCATTCATGTACAAGAACTGTAGAATGGGCCCAAGAGTATCCTCGCGATTCAAGACCGGCAAGGAGGCTGGGGCACTCACTCCTCATCTCGCAATGGAACCTGCCGACCTAGCTCTGCTGCATCTGACGCAAGGAGCGCTGCCGCACTCAGCTCTGCTGCATCTGACGCAAGGAGCGCTGCTGCATCTGACGCAATGAGCGCTGCCGCACTCAGCTCTGCTGCATCTGACGCAAGGAGCGCTGCCGCACTCAGCTCTGCTGCATCTGACGCAATGAGCGCTGCCGCACTCAGCTCTGCTGCATCTGACGCAATGAGTGCTGCTGCACTCGGTACACATAGCTCTGCTGCATCTCAGACAGTGAGAACTGATGCAATTGGCATTTCCAGCTTTGCTGAATCTTATACAGTGAGCACTCCTGCACTTGACACACTCAGCTCTGCTGCATCTGATAAACATGGCTCTTGCTGCATATAGCAAACACTACTTACCTGCAGACAACTAAACGAGCACTGCTACATCTAGCAAGCTCCACTGTGATATACAAGACACTATGCGTCCTGCTTCACACCCCTCCCCACAGAGAGAGCACTACTCCATCTGACACACTCAGCTCTGCTCCACCTGCCCAGCTCAGCTGTCCCACATCATGCGCATCGCTTTGCACTTCCTCACATAAGAGAAAACATCTCTGCAGCAAGAAAAAAACAGTAGGACTACAACTCCCATCCACCACAAAGGAGACTGATTTGCTGTAAACACGCTATTATTACTCGGGGGCTTTGCTGAGAAGTCCTAACATTGCCCCCATCTAGGGCAGGTTCAGGGCCCAATTTATAGGGCACAAAGCAAGAGCCTGACATGACCATTAGATTGCAAGCTCTGCGGCTCCATAGTGCAGGGGGTACTGACCTGGACCAATAGGGGTCTCCACTGTTCCTCTTCATCCGATCCACATAGTGAGGGGTCTGTGACTGATCATCCTGTAGCAATCGTGCCAAGTCGCTCCTGTGGGCATGTTTGCCCCCAATAGATGCCATTCAATAGGAGGGTGGGAGTTGTATTACCCCAGAGTGGCCCCTTGAAGCATGACGCACCCAGCTGCACATTGACTCCCTAAAGCTATTTACTAAGGGTGCAGGGACCTCCCAAATCCCTGCACTGCTGCCCCCCAACCCTTCTGATCAGTGACCCCCTCAGGCTCCAGGGCTCTGGGCACTGACTCCCTTCTTGCTCTCCATTGACTCTCTGCAGGGCTGCGCACTCTCTAACTCCTCTAAACTCCTGGAACTTTTTCTGGTGGGAGGGACTTTATTTTTGCATCACAGAGAAACTTTTCTCCACGTTGTCAGTGCTGGTTTCCTGTTCCTGGTGCAGCTCTGTTCAGACACAGGCAGCAAGCCACCTACCTGATCTGGGGCACTGACTCACATATAGTCAATGGGGTGAACCCACACCCCAAATGTGGCATCTAGGGCAGGGTCACCTGGGAAGTTCTGCTTGACTCATCCTCACCATCCATAATGTATGAAGGACATGGTGACCAATCAGATGATGGACCAGGGCCACCAGAGCAGGAAACCTTGTTTAGCAGTGCTTAAAATCGGGCAGTAAAGGGGTCCTGGGCAGAACCCCATTCTTGGTTGACTCTACCTCACCATCCTTAATGTATGATAGGACATGTGTTGGCCAATCAGATGATGGACCAGGGCCACCAGAGCAGGAAACCTTGTTTAGCAAATGCTTAAATCCAGGCAGTAAAGGGGTCCTGGGCAGGAGACCCCTTCTTGGTTGACTCACCTCACCATCCATAATGTATGAAGGACATGGTGGCCAATCAGGTGATGGACCAGGGCCACCAGAGCAGGAAACCTTGTTTAGCAAATGCTTAAATCCAGGCAGTAAAGGGGTCCTGGGCAGGAGACCCCTTCTTGGTTGACTCACCTCACCATCCATAATGTATGAAGGACATGGTGGCCAATCAGATGATGAACCAGGGCCACCAGAGCAGGAAACCTTGTTTAGCAAATGCTTAAATCCAGGCAGTAAAGGGGTCCTGGGCAGGAGACCCCTTCTTGGTTGACTCACCTCACCATCCATAATGTATGAAGGACATGGTGGCCAATCAGATGATGGACCAGGGCCACCAGAGCAGGAACCCTTGTTTAGCAGGGAATAGAGAGTTTCTGGGCAGAGGACTCCTTCTTGGTTGACTCATCCTCACCATCCATAGAGTATGATGGATCTTCGGAGACCTTAGTTTTTAGGTTGAAGCTGATGAGTTTCTGCCCTTAAAGCCCCAAAGCTCAAGCACTACCACCTGCTAGGGCCACTACAAGGGCAAATGTAGTAGGGCATGGTGGACATACAGATAAGGGGTTGACCAAGATGAACCAGGGCCACTAGAGCAGGAACCCTTGTGTTGCAGTGCTTAAAATCGGGCAGTAAAGGGGTCCTGGGCAGGAGACCCCTTCTTGGTTGACTCATCCTCACCATCCATAGTTTATGATAGATCTTTGGAGACCTTATTTTTAGGTTGAGGCTGATGAGTTTCTGCCCATAAAGCCCCAAAGCTCAAGCACTACCACCTGCTAGGGCCACTACAGGGGCAAATGTAGTAGGTCATGGTGGCCATTCAGATAAGGGATGACCAAGATGAACCAGGGCCACTAGAGCAGGAGCCCTTGTGTGGTAGTGTTCAGTTCTGGATAAAAGAGGGTCCTGAGCCGGGGACCCCTTCTTGGATGCCATATGCCCTAATACATATGGACAGGGGTTTGTCTGTGTGAGACGTCCCTATAAACCACTATGGAGTGTTCCCACCTCCATATTTACAGGGTTGTGTACTTTCCACAATCCATAGGATTATTACCTAGTCCTATGGGGTCAACGCACAGCCCCAAAAGTGACAGCTGCATCTAGGGGAAGAGTCAGGGCAGGGTCACCTGGGAAGTTCGGCTTGACTCATCCTCACCATCTTAGGTTGTAGGACATGGTGGCCAATCAGATGATGCACCAGGGCCACTAGAGCAGGAGCCCTTGTTTAGCATTGGTTAAACCCAGGTAGTAGATGGTCCTGGGCAGGAGACCCCTTCTTGGTTGACTCATCCTCACCATCCATAGTGTCTGATGGATCTTAGTAGACCTCATTTGTAGGCTGAAGCTGATGAGTTACTGCCCTTTTAAGCCTCAAAGCTCAAGCGCTACCACCTGCTGGGTCTACTACAAGGGAAAATGTAGTAGGGCATGGTGGACATACAGATAAGAGGTTGACCAAGATGAACCAGGGCCACTAGAGCAGGAACCCTTGTGTTGCAGTGCTCCGTTCTGGGTAATAGAGGGGGTACTAAGCTGGGGAACCCTTCTTGGCTGCCCTATGCTGGACAGGGGTTGTCTGTGTGAGAAACCCCATAAACTACATAAGGAGTGTTCCCACCTCCATATTTGTAAGTCTGTGGGTTAACTGCGGCTTGTTCACATCTGTGACGGAGCCTTCGGTGCAGAGGTGGCACCGGATCTGTCTTACAACGGACACCAACGCCGCGCAACGAACCCCATTGACTATATGTTTTACTTGACAAAATTGTGCATTTTTTTCCATCACTCTCGACAGAACTTGCAACACAAATTAACCTAGGAGTGCCAGACCCCGCCGAAGACTCCTGCCCCGCTGTGTTCAGAACTCCTGTAGGATTGCGCAAGCGCGGCCATCTCCCCGTTCTGAGCTGCAATCCGGCCACAGACCCAGAAATAAGGCGATGAAAACACTTCTTCAAGGCCCCAGCCTAATTAGTCCACCACCTCCCTTTAAACTTTTCTCATATAATTTTTAATGGGGGGTGGGGGGTGAATGCTGTAAAATGCAAAAACTATTATGTTTGACTTCCGACCAATATCTAGAAATGGACAGTCGGTGTGTGAGTGGTTGTTTATCAGTATTTTTACATTTGTGCAATCTCCACTGTGTTATATTGTGGCTTTTCTGCAGACTGGTATGAACTGGTACTTATCCATTGTGCAGTTTTTTACTAGGCAGCTGCACCACTAGTGAATGGGTGTGTGAGCACTTACTTATTAGGTTATGTTCACACGGTGGATTTGCAGGGCGTAATTACGGCCCGCAATTATGCCCTGTGGACGGGGGCGGGGCGGGAGCGAGTGAGTGAGCAGGGGGCCGGCACTTCGCCGGCCCATAGACTATCACTGCTAGCAGCGCGTATACGCCGCTAGAAAGTGACATGTCAATTATCTCCCCGCCCGGGCGGGGAGAGGAGACGTAATCCATAGTTCTCTATGAGAACTGTGAATTACCGTAATGAATGGGCCGTTTTCGGCCCGTAATTGGCGCACTCCGGCACGTAATTACGGACCGAAATACGGCCCATTTTAAGCCGTGTGAACATGGCCTTAGTGAGCTGCACCAGTTACATTTCTCCCAGGTAGCCCTTGGGCTTATATTGCCGCCTATTGGGAATAGTTCTGTGTCCAGCCATTGGGCGGTAAGTACAGCCACGTGTCTGTGAATTTTATTAGTGTCCATTGATACATGCATTATTTTTGATCTTTTCTCCCCATCACAAATCATATGATTCATCACATGATCTGCAATGTGGAATGCTACAAAAATGCAGCTCACAAGCTTTGTTTTGCTGCAGAAAAAAAAGTGCTATAGAGAGAAAAGCACAACAAATTACCACAAAGGAAAAAAAAGCCACCCCTACACCATGCTGTGCTTTAAAGCAGGGGTCCCCAACTCCAGTCCTCATGCCCCACCAACAGGTCATGTTTTCTGCAGGGCTGTGGAGTCGGAGTCGGTGCCTATTTTGCAGGAGTCGTCATAAAATGGACCGACTCCCAAAATATATAATAAGTTGGTCCAGTTAGTTCGATGCCAGTGCAAAGAGCAAGAGGAATTGGGTCCGGCCAGTGCTACTGCTCCCATATCTTCAGCCTCATCACTATGAGGAGTGTAATTGATGACATGGAGCAGAACAAAAGCGCTGCCCCCAGGGGAAAAGATCCCGCTCCCAGGGGAAACAGATTTCAGCAAAATATTTCACCTGCTTTCAAAGAAGTAGAAGATCAACCATCCATCAAAACTAACGGTGGCTGAGGCAATTCCTTTATACCCTGACATTGTTAGAATGTTGCCCCTGTGGTCACCGCTTTGCCCCAACCCAAGTTAGTGTAGAGAGGCCGTTCTCTAGCCTGGAAATAATGAGATCAGATGTGAGGTCATGTATGCAGGATCTGATGGAGGCAATACTTATTTCTCAGAACAAATTCAGAGACTTCACAATGTTTCCCGCAGTGTTTTGCATCTTTACAATTTTTTTGTGTCCTAAAGTCGTATCCAATAAATACATTTTACACTGACAAGCAAAAGGGTAACAATGGTTTGAACTTGTGACTTTCAGGTTCCATATATCTCACCCATCGCCCACACATTGTACATGAGGTACTGTAATCTTTATATACAGTCCAGCTTACCTACTCTTATACATAAATTTTGACTTGCCCACAGTATTTACATCTGCTTATTCTGCAGATTGATCTTTTCCTGTAAAGCTGCATTGTTTACTGTTTTGCTCCTAACAATCAAAGTGTTAATTTGTATTATTTTGTTAGTATTTGAAATCCACTTTGGCTTTCAGCTCTGCCTGATCCCTTCTGGCTCTGATCAGATTCAAGCCCGATCTTGACCAAAATCTGATCCCGGTCTCTTCTAACACAACATCCCAATGTTGGCTGCCGACCTGACATCTATGGATACAAATACATCTTTTTCTCAACTCTACCCACAAGTGTTCAAAAGATCAAAACATTTTACCCTTTTGCTTTGTCAGTGTCTGTTCTACCTAAATAGCTGATTATTGTATCATAAGGTGATAACCATGCCTTGAAGGACTAATATACTACAGTAAAGTTATCACTTAAACATGCGCCGTGTTGAGGGAGTCAGGAGTGTTCGGAGGTTTGGGAAATTGAGGAGTCGGGACTTGCGCTTTACCGACTCAACAGCCCAGAGATTTCTGGCTTCCTTAGCATTGCACAGTGATATAATTATGTCATCATGCATTCTGTGGGAGACCCTGAAATCATGACCTGTTGGTGGGTCCTGAGGACTGGAGTTGGAGGACACTGCTTTAAAGGAAAAAAACACTACAAAGGTGAAAGTAACGCCTGCAGTGCACTTTATATTGCCCTATTCACCTGGAGCTCAATATATCTGTCTGCTGCAGATTTTGCCTCCCTCCCCTCCACCCCAAAAAAATGTGCTTTAAAAAAACTCATGCATTTTTAAAAGCGTTTTTTTTTTTTTTTTTGCAAAACTGCAGTGTGTGAATCTGCCCTAACAGAAGCTATGGAGAAAACCCCTAAGGCATTCCTACACAGCATATGTTTAAAATCTGTCCACAGATAATATATTAACCTCAGTATGACTATTCAATAAAGGCTAATTAATGAGAAAAAAAAAAAAAATGCTGTCCACAATCTGATGACATTTTTAAACTGGATTTGGCGTGGTTTGTGCTAAAAACCAGTTCGGCTAATCTCAGCCAGTCCCCATTACATTGACTGTATGGAATTCCACCAGAGATAAAACATGTTGTATATTCACAGAGGCCGGGAGTTTAGAGCTCTGATGGTAAAAAGCCGTGCCGTGTAGACTACAGCTCCGGCATTTTCTATGTCGGACTATGGGCACTGTTACAGTTCGATTTTCTAATTGCGTTCTATGGGGCACTGGTTACAGTCGGATTTGTTCTATTGCTGTCTATGGGGAAACAGGTTACAGTCAGATTATCTATTACTGTCTATGGGGCCCTGGTTTCAGTCGATTTCTATTGCTGTCTTATGGGGCACAGGAGTACAGTCGATTTTTCCTATTGAGGTCTATGAGGCCACTTTAGTTACTAGTCAGTTTTTTCTATTGAGGTCAATGGGACAAACTGGTTACAGTGTGGATTTTCTATGAGGTCGATGGGGCCAACTGTTACAGTCGGATTATCTATTGAGGTCTATGGTACACTGGTCTACAGTTGGATTTTCTATTGAGGTCTCTGGACACAGTTCTCAGTACAGATTATTCTTTTGAGGTCTAATGGGCACTGGTTACAGTTGGATTTTCTATTGATGTCTATGGGACACTGGTTACAGTCGGATTTTTCTATTGCGGTCTATGGGGCTCTGTACAGTTGGATTTCTATGGAGGTCTATGGACACTGTTACAGTTGAGATTTTCTATTGGCGTCCTATGGGCCTGGTTACAACTTACAGTCGGATTTTCTATTGTGCTTTCACTGTTAGGCCAGGTTCACACAGCGGTTTTTTGCACGCTTTTTGACTTGCCAAATTCATGTTATTTACTTGCAATCGTCATCAAAATGTGACATAAAATGTGACATAAGGTCTCATTGACTTAAATGGGAATAAGCGCACATCAGGCACACAATTGGGATTGGTGCCCACTATTTGCTGCTTTACGTGCCGCACAAAAATCGGAAGCGCAGGAATATCATCACCTCCAAAAGGCGCAAAAAGTACAATAAAGTTCCCTCTACTGAGGAAAACACATGAAAAGAAGCAGCAAAGGACACATCCAATGTAGAAAATGTATGAAAAACCTGCCTGCCTTTCCTCCTGTGAAATAAATGCTTATGCTTGCAAAAAAAAAAAAAAATCATGTGAGCAAAGCCCAAGGCACAATTCTTGACATGGAAAATTCACATTTTCACGATTCCGCATTAAAATGCAGACAAAAAAAGTAATATTAAAGTCCCATAGACTTCAATGGGAATAAGCGAGCGTCAGGCAAACAGCTGGGCTTTGTTGAGCACTGTTTGATGCGTTACGCGCTGCACAAAAATCGGGAGGTACAGGATCTCTATCAGCCAAAAGACACTCAAAGACAATGAAGATCCCTGTATCATAGAGAGCTATGATTCACCTCCGTCTTCCCCCCACATGTATTTTGCACCGGGAGAAAGAATTGACAAATATAATGGAGGTGAATGGGTTTTACCCACCAACCCTGTGCTGGTCAGAGCGTACTTCTAAAATACCCGGTGTAGTGCGGAGTGAACAGTATGTGCTGCAATATGACGTGTGAACGTATCCATACAGTAAACTTCCCTGTACTAAGATAAAAAAAAAAATAAGCATCAAAATACACATCCAATGTGGAAAATGCATGGAAAAAACACAGAAAAAAACATGCTTACAAATGTCCGTTTCTCCTGTGAAATAAGCGCTAGTTTCATGGCAAGACAATAAGTGGCGTGAACAGAGCCTAAAACCAGGTTAACACAATGCAGATTGGTTGCAATTGCCGGTTTTACTGCAGATTTTTCTATCTTGACGTGAATGGAAAAAAAAAAAATTTAAAAAAAAACACAAAATCCTAAATTTTATTTGCAGATTTTATTGTGGATTTTGCTATGACCATGGAAAAATCTGCAAAAAATGTGCAACAAAATATGCAAAAATTGATAAAGATTTTCAAGTGAAAATTTACAGTTTCTTTAAAGGGGACACTACAGTCGAAATTTTTGTATATGACTTCCTGGTTTGTCTCTCTGACTTCTCTTCTGTGAAGTGACTTCCCTTATCCAATAGCAGCAATAAGAGGATTGCTGGAGTTCCGTCGCGCCAGCTGTCAAGGACGTGAGGCGCGTCGGCCCCCGCCACCGCCGGCGAACATAACCGACAATCAGCTGTTTTGAAAAGCGCATACCGCATGAGGACAAAGCGCAGGCACGTCCGTGCAACGGACCACCTTCCGCCCCCCAGCGAGACCGGAGTCGCCGGTAACGCGAAGCACTCCGCTCACCCGTCCCGCTCCGCTCCCAGTGACTGACAGTGATAATCGGCGCGAATAGAAAAGGATACCCGCCGTACCGGCCCATCAGTGTGACATCGGGACGCAACAGCTAGTGGAACCGGAGTCGCCGTCAGGGGACGCCGCTCCAACAAGCACACGCCCGGCTCCGCTTCCCGGCCTGCAGGTGTGATCTAGGAGACCTGTAGTGCGGGTCAGAAGAGGAATCAGCCTAGCCCTGCCTGCACGCAGAGATCAAAGTAAGGGGCATGGTACACCAGAGGAAGGATTGCATGGGGATGCTGGCCATAAACTCTCACTCCCTCACACAAGGCAGAAAAACGGGCCTCCCCACGCTGTCAAACAAAGAGCCGTGCAGGGGGCATCCACCCGCAACACACAGCTGTGCAGGAAGACAACAGAGATACCATGGCATTCAACAGAGCTGACCCTAAAGTGACGCTTCCTCAGCTGTAACACCTAGGGGGCGAAGTGGCCTCGCTCTACCGTCACACCTGCTCCTCATCTCTCTCTCTCTGATGAGAAATATCTGCTCCCGCAAGGCGCACAAAAATCCGGTTATCAGGCCGAGACCACCGCACTAGCCTCTGCCAAAATGGCGTCTTCTTGCCACACAAATTTAGAGAAGAGTAATCGGAGCAAAGCCCCGGTAAAAAGCAGCAGCAGCAGCAGCAAGAGAGCGGCACAATACAGCCCACAGATTTCTCCTCCCAAGCGCCTCTCGCAGGTCACTGCTACTAACTCACATTGATTATAAGCTTCTGCCACGAAGTTGCGAGACAAATAGCTCCAGACTTGGCAGCGCACTAGAATCTACTATCACGAAGCCTCTATGCAGAAACAACAGCGCAAGACGCAAGCACGACCTGCCCGAATAGAGGAACTGGAGACAATATACAATGACCTGGAGACGACACAACACCTGAACGCCCGCCTGAAGCTCTGCGCCAAGCCCAATTGGTGCAAACAAGAACCGCATCGAAGACCTGCAGAAACGCTCCAGACGAGGGCAACCTGAGATTGTGGGTCTCCCAGAATCATCAACGCAGGCGAAGAATCACCAACCTCTATGCAAAGATTACCATCAGCCCTGCATTCATCACAAAGCTCCCGCTTGAAGAATTCACCGAGTGGGTCCAGAAAAGGCCCACCTCCCAAGCAGCCAAGTCCCACAACGACAGAGGAGCCGAACAGTGATCATGAAATTCCGGGACTTTAATGATAAATCTGAGATTCTGAGCAGCCTATCGCAGCTCAACCAAGCCTCTGCTCCTCCAGGGACACAAAGTATTGACCTTGAGGACTTCTTTCTCTTGCTGATGTATCACAAGACGCGAGCCTCATGGAAAATGCACACCCTCTTTCAGCGGAATATCAGATTCCAGTTTCTCTATCCTGCCACCCTCAAAGTGTCTCGACCCAGAGGGACCTTCCAACTCTTTCTCCTCGTCGAGCAATAAAGGCGAGTGAAGTCACGGACATCGACTTCAGGGAAGGCCTCTTTCTCCAGAACGGCCAGATCTTCGAGATGAACACAACGTATCCGCGGACAGCAACGGAGGCCCAATCTTCTAGACCGCCTAAGGTGTACCGGGATCGGCTGAAACACCTGTGGCGGACCGCGGCCAGATACATGAGGAATAGAAACGGACGCCTCTTGGTCCTCGTTTTTCCTTCTCCATCACTGCTCCTCTCTCCCCTAAAGAAGCCGTGGGCCAAGAAAGGGACAGCTGCGAGACCTGACTCCGTACTGAGGTGTCGTGCTCCTGATCGCCAAAATTCAGGTTTCGGTTTGGGGGGTGGGAGAATTAACTTTCCAGGACGGGGCCCGCGCCAGCCGCCGCTGGGAGGGCGAGGCTGTAAAGTGGCCTGTAAACCTCTCGACTTGTGCTAGTACCTTTATTATGGTATATGAATGTCTTAATACGCCACTTAGTATATTGTCCCAAAATGTTTTTTAATATTCCAGGAGGTATTGACCAATGTTCTGCGGTAGGGTGGGGGGGGGGCAGTGCCATTCGAAACTCCTCCTGAAACCACGTTTCCCATTGCCCGATGGCAAAAAGGAAGCTCTTCCAACGCATTGAAGAAGGCGATATGGCGCCTCTTCTGGCATCCTTTTGCAACTCTTGTTTTTAAACAAGATTTAATTTGGCTCATACGACAGTTGCTAGATACTAGATTTGTTGTTAATTCCATGCGTCTCACCTCTCTCTTTTCCTCTACTTATTGCATACACAAGCTCTAGATTCCAATGTTAGCGGCAGAAGCAACACGCCCCCAGATACTCAGTCCCACCCACTCTTTGTCCACGCAAATAATTAGTCATATTAATCGCGGATTGTTTTTCCTGGGAACATAAAGGGCTCCGCTCCCCGAATAGAGCGGAATGAGGGTGATCCGAACATTTGAAGAGGCTAACGCACCCGATGTGGTCCTTCTGCAGTGAATCGCATCTAAAGGCCGATGATATAAAAGCGCAGTTGGAGAAGCTGTGGGTGGGTCACGCTTTTGGTCTCCCTCCACAATGGTAAGGCAGGGTTGGTCTCTCTTATTCAAAGAAATTTCCCCTTTGAACTGTGTCGCACGCCCATGATGCTGAAGGCAAGGAGTCGACACCTGTGTTTAAGTGGGAGGTCAATGACCTCAGCATATTTAACGTGTACGTCCCAACGGTTCCAACCGGGCATTTTTAGGGAGTTAGAAGACAGGATCGGCGCTGACCAGACGCAATCGCCAGATCATTGGAGGTTACATGAACGCGGTCTTAGATCCAATCGGGACAGAAGGGGCGTCCAATATCTCACGCCAGAGGTAAGGGAGATACCGCGCCATGGGCGGGAGTGCTGCGACAGCTTGTTGAATCCCGTTGGACCCCCTCCTCCACGATGGTTGGAGAAAGAAACTACCTGATGAGCGTGATTTCACGTATTATTCCCCATACAACCAAGTCTCATGGTCAAGACTGGATCACTCGCCTGGTTTCGAGACAACTCCCAATCCACAATTGATGTGCTAAAATTCCTGACAAGTCCATCTCTGACCCGTCTCCAATTTCCATATATCTCTCGTAATCCCTTTCACACAAGGGTTCAGACTTTATGAGGGAAGTTCCCCTCCTATCTTGCAGAGACAGACGACTTTGCGAGAATATCATGGATGGTGGATGACTTTTTTGCCTCCGATAACTCCACCCATCAAGAACGACCTCACACTACTGGAAGACGGCGAAGGCGTAGTTTCTTAGAGAAGGGAAAAAACCCACACTTTCAGTGAAAAATGAGGCTGAAGGATTCCTACCTGAAGGCGTCGGAGAAAGTTCGGGAAGACATATCAGATCTTCTGTGACAACTCCAACGGGGCCTAGCAAAATTGGGAAAGTGCAAAAAGAGTTTAAAATCTGTGGGCAGAACGTAGGGAGGAAGTTCACAGAACGCGCTTGCATTCCAACTCCCTTTTTCAGGTTCGGCAAAATAAATCCGGGAAATCTCCTATCCGCTCTGAAGGAGCTTATAGGGCCATCACACATCCACACGCCCCTTCGTACGCCAGAGGGCACTATCCCTACAGACTCCTGCATGGATTAATGCACACTCTCAAGCAATACTAACGCAATGCTGTACCTCCGACAGGACAGCCGCTGGTGGAGAAGGACAACGGTTTCTTGTCCAAAGATTATTTGCCACGCCTATCTGATCTGCAGAGAGAGGAGCAGAATGAGTATAACCGAGGAGGAGGTCAAGATGGCCATTTGCCATCTAAAAACAGGCAAGGCCGGACCTGATTGTTTCTCTGGGGAGATGTACAAGAGTATTGAGTTGCTCAGATCACTCACTCACCACTCCACCGAATACTACAATTCTGATCTTTACGCTACCGGACTATGCGCCCGGAATCTCCAAAAACGCCTTCATCAAAATTCTCTCCAAAAAAAGGGAAGGTATCCACTGCTTCCGTCATCCTATAGGCCCATATCCCTTAAATACATTGATCAAAAGAATCTTTCCAAAAAACTAGGCCGAGGCCGACCGCCTTTGCGCGTTTTATGCCTCAGCTGATAGAGCCCTCTCAGGAAAGGCTCATTCAAAGGCCGGCAGCAGTGGGCAAACATCAGGAAGGTACTGGCAGTCTAAGAGGATCCGACACAACCACTGCCAGTAGAACAGCCTGTTTACAAGCCTTAGACGCAGAAAAGGGCCTTCCGATAATGTTCGATGGACTGGTTGTGGATCGTCCTGAGGATACCTAGGGGATTAGGGACATTTAGTCCTATCTTTCCGCCATCTACGACGCCCCCAACGCAACAATTCACTACTGTCAGATGCTTCTCTCATCCAAAATTTTTCCTTCAAAGGGTACAAGACAGGGGTTCGCACTATCCCCTCTACTTTCAATATGGCTTTGGAACCCCTTGGCAGTCGGTGCACGAGGACTCTGACCTTAAAAAGGGAATAACGGATAGGAGATAGGCGAGGTGAAGATTGCTTATTTCGCCGATGACGCTTGATACTATTTCTGTACAGGACCCCCTGGTACACTCTCACCAAAGTCTTAAAATGCTTACCAAGGGCTTTGGCAAGTTTCTCAGGGTATAAAGTAGGAATGTGTCACAAAGTAATTCCTTGGAATTGGGGATCAAGTTGCCTCAGCATCCCATCCCCACACACCATTGGACCAGCTAGTAGGCTAAGACGAACCCTGGTTCGAGATCATCCTTACCTATTTGGTATCAAGATTTGCAGGATCCAGATCTAATGTACAAACTAATATCCCTCACTCTCATAGACAAAATCTCCAGGAATTTGAAACGAGTGTGCTTCTCTGTTCTCTGCCGTTAACGCTGGCTGGAAGAAATGCTTGCCAAAAAAATGGTCTGCCATTCCAAAACTCCTATATCCTTGCAAACCCTCCCCTGTCCTTCTAAAAACATACAGACATTAACAAAATCCAATTCATGTTCTCCAAATTCATCTGGGCGGGGAAGAAAACCACGCATTGCACTAGCATAAATTCAATATTGCCGGTTACAGTTTGTGGGAGGACTGAACTCCCTGATGTTAGACCGTCAACTATTGCGTAGCCTGGTCAGTCGAACACAATGCTTGATTGGGGGGGGGAATGGAATTCGATCCCCCCGCTTCCTCTCGAAACTGGGAGATGTTGGGAAAAGGAACTAATGCTCTCCGCCCCCCCCCCCACCCATGGCATCCGCAAGCTCTGTTCCACACTAGATATTCCAAGCTCCCCCCTTGATAAAATTATCCCATTGTTCAGGGACACGTTACAGGTATGGAAGAGTTTTGAAAACGCTTAGGCCTTTCCTTGCACTTTCAAAGACATGCCCATTTTATGTGTGATCGATACCGAGTTCCCAATATGGGTAAGGAGTAACCTCGATGTTCCGAGACATGGAGAGAGCGTGGTCTAGTCACCCGAGGGCAGTTGGATGCACGCCGCAGCAACATGTGGTTGAAACCCTTGGAAATGGTAGATAAATTCTCCCTTACCAGAGTCAACATTCTCCTGCAGCCTACCACTCATATTTCGCAGGGGAGGCCTAAGAGAATTGTCCCTTCCAAGGAGACCTCCCTAATGAATTTGACACATTTAGTCACCACCACAGAGGTTTCATGTTCCCTTCGGTCTCTACCGGACATGAGAGGTTGGTGCCGAAAGCGAGTGCCTCACGCATTCCAATATTGGCGTCGATTGGGAAATACCAGGTCCCCAACTTGATCCCACAAGGGGTTATGGCCATTACTAAACATATTAACTGTGAAATATGGCGTGAATCGTAATTTTAAATCAATACATAACGCCATCTAGCTTTCCAATCTCCCGTCCCTACCAAAAATCTCCCGTATAGATTACAGCATTGTCCCAATGCGGCGCACACAAAACGGACCTATGGCAACGGCCTATGTGGAATGTAGCTAAACACAAGACTTATTGGGAACACAGTTTCTCCAATATATCTAAGGCTTCACTTGGTCCACACTGGAAAAACACTATGAACTCCTAGGTTTTCCAATATCCTAGGCCCCCGACATGGATAGTGATGATCCTGGGGGGTTAACACATGCCCACTGATACCCCGGTATAGTTCATATCGCCCCTTAATGGCGGCAAAAGAGAGTTTGCCTGCAGTTCTGGCTGAGGCCCACTCTCCCGTCCATCTGCCGGGTCATAAATGCCGTATAGTTGGACTACCTCATAGCCGACAGGTGAGAAACTGAGAGACACAAAGACCCCACTAAGGGATTCTCAGGAGGTGGAGAACCTATATAGAGTCGCACTACTCCGATAGGAGAAATCGAAGCTCTCAAGCAGGGTTCAAATACAAACATGATGGTTATCAGCATATAGGGAACGGGGGCAACGCTGGGAAACTGCAGGTTGAAGTCCTGTTGCCCGACACGCATCCTGGTCCATAACACACATCCCGAGGTTATGAGAAAGGACCGCATTGGCCCAGGTTAATAGTTGTCCAATCGACCAATTATATTTCCTGGTTTTCATGTTTAATGATGTTTATTCCGACATATTTCCTGTATTAATTATATTAAACTCTGCAGTGATCTACAGACCTAAGGCGCATGGCCTAGAGATTGTACAACTCATGATCTGTATACTGATTTGTTATTTGAAAATGCAAATAAAATGTGTTTAAAAAACAAAAAAAAAAAAAAAGGATTGCTTGGTGGCCCCTCTCTGGTCTGAGAAGTGTAAGGGTGTTTTCACACGGCGCATTTTTTGTTGCGTTTATTTTTTTTGTTGTTGCAGAAATGCACAGCAATTATTGATGTATATTTCTGCATCAAAAAACGCACCAATAATGCACCGTGTGAAAGCACCCGAAGTATTATCAGCAATTACCTAATATGTGTACACCCCCCTCTAGTGCAGAAATAGATTACCCCATTTTCTTTCCATGTATTGCTGGTGGTGTAGTCTAATTGTGTCTATCCCTGTGGAGAGAACAATAGAGCAATCATTATGGGCCACATGTATGAAAACTGTCTGGATTTAAGGCTTTCTTTGATGCCAATAGCAACCAATCAGAGCTCATAGAAACCAATCAGAGCCCATAGCAACCAGTGTCCATAGTGACCAATCAGAGCCCACAGCAACCAATCAGAGCCCACAGCAACCAATCAGAGCTCATAGCAACCAGTGTCCATAGCGACCAATCAGGGCTCCTAGCAACCAATCAGGGCTCCTAGCAACCAGAGCTCATAGCCACCAATCAGAGCTCATAGCCACCAATCAGGACTCATAGCAGTCAATCAGAGCCCAAAGCAACCAATCAGAGCTCAAAGCAACCAATCAGAACCCATAGCAACCAATCAGAGTGCCCCTTTCATTTCATATAGTGCTTTGGGAAAATGAGAGGGGCGCTCTGATTGGTTACTATGGGTAACAAAGTGAATTTTAGACCTAGACAGTTTTCATACATGTGGCCCTATGTCTTTACCTACTATTTGTAATAAGACTATATAGAAAGAAGTAGCAGCTGCAGTAAAGTAAGATTAGTCTGCGCTGCCAATCAGACGTTTTCTCACAGCTAGAGGACAATAATATTTTGAAATGCATAGGACTGCTGGAATAAAAAAATGTATTGCCAAAAATTCTTTAAAAATATTTGTTTTTCAGGAATGTTGATTTTACCAAAAATACTCCTGATAGCAGGGTCTCTTTCATTTTGCCAATTTTCTGTGGAAGATCTGAAACGGATCCGCCCCGTGTGAGTGCACCCTTGAGGTGCTGCCATCTTGAGTCTTAAAGGGGTATTCCCACCACATTTCTTTGGGGTTGGGGCTGGTTCCTTGTCGGGCACAGACAACAAAGAGGTGATGTGACAATAAAAAAAAACAAAAATTGCTTGGTACTAAAAGGAGTATTCATGTTCCATCACTTCAAAGCAATTTTTCCGTTTTTTATCACAACCTTCCTTCTCACTCTCCTGACGTCTTCTTTAGTAAACCCTTGTGTTCCCTGTGAGATAACAATCCTGCAGCCTCTTCTCTTATGACTCTGTGCCTCTGTTATTCCTCTTGGAAATGAATGAATAAATTGATAACTCCATTTGTCAAAGAACGGTGCCCCCAACATACTCACCGCTATGAGTGAGGTCACCGATGTAGGCAATAGCCGTGGTCTCCCAGCTGCGGCTTCACAAACATGGCTGCTGTGAAGGCGTGCAGGGAGTTGTAGTTTTGCAGAAGCTGGGGGAGCCACAGCTTAGAGACTGCTGTACTACAGCATGGTAGTGTTGCACAAAGTGATGTCCACCTCTGCAAGGAAGAACTTAAAGGGGTTGTCTCACTACAGGGATTGCTGCTTTTTATGTTAAAGATCTTGCAAAAACAAGTCTCTTTGCAATATATGTCCATTAACAGTGTCCTACCTAGTCCTAGATATCCCCTTTTGTATGGGCTGCATCAGCTCCTCAGGTCGCTATAGCTACAGACCTGTTTAATCTCTCCTGATAGGCTGTCAACGCTGGCTGCTATAGCTACAGACCTGTTCAATCTCTCATGATAGGCTGCCAGCGCTGGTTGCTATAGCTACAGACCTGTTCAATCTCTCCTGATAGTCTGCCAGCACTGGTTGCTATAGCTACAGACCGGTTCAATCTCTCATGATAGGATGCCAGCACTGGTCACTATAGCTACAGAACTGTGTGATCTCACCTGATAGGCTGCCAGCACTGGTTGCTATAGCTACAGACCGGTTCAATCTCTCATGATAGACTGCCAGCACTGGTTGCTATAGCGACAGACCTGTTCTCTCTCTCTCCTGATAGGCTGCCAGCACTAGTTGCTATAGCTACAGACCTTTTCAATTTTTTCTGATAGGCTGCCAGCGCTGGTTGCTATAGCTACAGACCTGTTTGAGCTCTCCTGATAGGCTGCCAGCACTGGTCGCTATAGCTACATACCTGTTTGATCTATCCTGGTAGGCTGCCAGCACTGGTTGCTATAGCTACAGACCTGTTCAATCTCTCCTGATAGGCTGCCAGCACTAGTTGCTATAGCTACAGACCTGGCTAGCAGAAGTCAATAAACACGCCCCTGAATTCAAAATGAAACCAAGAAAACAGGACGGAGGTGAGATGAATCGATGTAGTGAGACAACCCCTTTAGCTGATCTGTAAAGCCTTGACCACATCCCGTCACATTGCAGTAGTAAACCAATGCTTAAGCACATTTTTGCTAAAGGGAATGTATCATCAGAAAATGACTTGTTTCACTCATTTTTTTATGTTAAACACATTTTTTAAGAATTTTTTGACTTTTTAAAATTTTATATCAATATCATTTTTTTCATTTTTTAAAACCTGCAGTTCTCACTTTGGCCACTAGGCCTAATAATAGTCTGACACTTCCTGTTCTGTAGAGATCACGTCTCCACAGTCTTCTCATTATCAGTACCAGCAGGATTATACTGACAGGTGACACCAATGGGTATAGATAATACAGGATTCACCAGTCACAATAGGAGATGTCACAGCTTCCCCTCCCTGCACACTGACTTCTTCCCACAATACTCTACTATAGTAGTCAATGGGTCTGCTCCTGTTCACAGGCTCCTATGTTCATGAAGCTGCTGTAAAGCATCGCTGTAAATGCTGTTAAAGCAGCTCAGGGAAGATGGCTGCCCCCATAACCCTATACAGACAACAGAAATAAAAAATCTACAATCAGAACATAAAAAGGGGCTAAGAAAAAAACAAAAAGCATCAGTATCTGGTTTTAATTATCAAAAAAACAAAAAATTGGCAGTAGATTCTCTTTAAGAAGGGGCTGCTAATGGGTAGGAGGCCAAAAGGATTTGTCTGGACGGGGCCCTGAAATAACAGTTGCAAATCCCAGCGGTCATGGCCCAAATCTATCAGAAAACCTTCCCTGAAGAATGAGGTCTCCATGGTTTTCAATATATTTACTCAGGGGTTCACATACTTTTAGTCACTCACTGTATATATAACATGGCCTGAGATGACGGGACAAAGCTTGTGTAATGGCTTCACGCTCTGGCGCCAGTGTTTATTCTCAGGGCAGTGCAGACATGATATCCTAATCACTATGTAAACCCTCTGGTCAATATTTATCCAAGATTCCCGGAGGCAGGATGTAGCAGAGCCGAGTTAGTACCATGCGTGTATCGGCCCTTTAAACTTTTCAGCAGGTTTTCCCAATTTATTCCTGGGTTTGGTCAATATTGCAGCCTGGTATCAGGACTAGTTAGAACATGTGGCGCCATTCGCACGTCCATCACCATCACACTCCCATCAGAAAGGAGTTTCAACCAATATTCCTGGATAAAAAAATATTTTTAGCAGCATTTTTTTTTATTCCAGCAGTCCGTAAAAATATTTTTTAAAAAATGAAATATTTCCCTTCATAGATAGACAATCCTTTAGGTACCTTTACTGGGCCTATGCAGCTGTGAATCAGAGGGGTGAGAAATATTCAAAAAATGGGCAGCGAAGTTCTTCCGCCAGACCTTGAGCCTTAGGAGTCTGAACAGGTATCGCACATGTAGTCTCAAATGGAGAGAACCGTGAGATCTCCAAGGTGAAATCCTTGCTCAAGAAATGTCAGTATGACAGATACGCATCCTTGGTTTTTGAGAGGAATTTCAGGAAATACCACTCACCCAACCCCTACAAAACCTATAAGTTGTAAGATGATGATGGGCCTAAAGGACAGTACAGGATCTCTGAAATGGTCCGGATCAGAGATCCTGGAGATCGTTAGGTCCTTCTAATAACATCTCTTGGGTAAGAAGGATTTGGATCGAGACAAATGTGCGGCTTTCCTGGCTGAAAACATTTCCGAACCAGGAGTAAACCTCTCCTTTGATGATTTGACAGGAGAGATCAGAGAAGAGGAAGTTAAGGGGGTGATTGAGAGCTTACCCTGCAAGAGGACCCCAGGACCAGACAGCTTAACGTCGGAATTTTTTTTTTTAAGGACATCTTGGTTCCTCTCTTGACGGAGGTATTAAATGACTCTCTCCTCAGGCACTTTGACAAAGTCAATGAGGAGGTCGGCTCTGATCATCCTGTCAGAGTAAAGACCCGTCCCACATTGAGAATTGGCGACCGGTAGCCCTGCTCAATGTGGACAGAAAGATTTTGGCAAAGGTGTTTTTTAATAGGCTGATGATATCTGCCTCACAGCTCCTTTCATCGGCTCAGCACTGCTGCATTCCTGGTTGTAGCACAGTTAGCGCACCCCTTGGTGTCAGGGAGGACGTGGAACGGGTTTGGACGGGTCACTGGAAGGGGTTCACGCTGTCTTTGGATCAGGCGAAAGCTTTTGACCGAGTTACTCATGAGTACCTCTGGTCCACTCTTCTAAGATATGGACTGCCGGGAAGGTTTGTAAATCAGTTAAAGCCCTTATATAAAGGGGCAGAGATTTTTCCATTGGTGAACAGTTGGTTCCGGCGACCTTTCGGAGTGGAATCTGGTGTTCATCAGGGTTTTCCCCTAATCCTTCTACTTTATGTGTTCGCAATTGACTCCTCCTTAAGAAGGCTAGATTGTGGACCATTGGTGGGAGTGAGGATGGCCTCGCGGACATTAGCACCTGCCCTGAGGGTAATAGCCTATGCTGATGATGTCACTGTCTTTGTCTCCTCAGAGGAGAAGGCGGGATGGGTGATGTCAGAGGTAGAGAGCTATTCGGAAGCTTCCAGGTCCACAATTAACCAGGATAAGTGTGAAAGTCTTTGGTTGGGAGTAGGGGATGCTACTTTTGATCTTCCAGTCACCCTCCCTGCGCCCCAGGAAACAAAGTAAAGAAAAATTGGGAGGACAGGCTAAACAATGCCGCTTGGAAGGTGGATCGGTGGAAGGGTTGATCATTAACCCTTAGAGAATTAGCCTGATCAAATCTTTCTTGCTCCCGTTATTCATCTATCTGAGCAGCGTGTGCCTTTTGCCAGTCTTTTTGGCTGTGGATTTACAGTCTGTTCTTCCAGATGTCATGGGAGAACAGAATTAACCTAAATCAGAAGAGAGCTTACATACCACACAAGGAGACTAGGGGGGTTAGGTATGGTTAACCCTGTGGTATTTCTGTCCAACACCTTTTTTAAGATCAAGCTGGTGTGCATGTGGAATGCAGGCCCTCCTCTATGCGTGGTATACTGTTGGTTATGGATTCATCCTTACTTCCAGGAATGGGAGTGTCAAGTGAAGAATTTTCATAGGTCACACGAGTATTTCCCAGCTTATGTTGCCCTGACTCTGAAGGTCATCCGCCGATGGGGTCTGGAGATGGTGGAGATAAGAACTCTTGCCAGGAAACCCCTGCATGAGAGGGTATTGGCGCCCCATTTCCGGAGACCATTGGCCCACAAGGATTGCCCAGGTCGGGATCTGAAGGCAGGGTTAAATTTTTTTAATTCAGACAGGATTCCTTTAAAGGTTTGGGACGTGGCCTGGCGTTGCTTCCATGGAAAGCAGTAAGCGATAATGTAAAGTTCAGGCACCCCGATGATAGGGGTTGTCCCCGTGAGGGGTGAGACAATGGATTAGAGGGCATGGAGCATTTCCTGCTGCACTGCCCTTACAATATAGAGGTTTACAAAAGGGTGGGAGCTTCCTTAAGTTGCCTCAGGTTGGCTAGCCTCGCCTATGCTGACTGGGTCTATGGAGCATTCAAACACCCGGGCAATAAGGACCCATGAACTTTATTTATAGTTAGTGCAGTTGTCAGGTATCACACGTGGTGCGCACCATGCTTAGTATCGAGGCGTCAGAAAATCCTTCCAGTGGAGGAGGTGAGTAGGCACAGCTTGGACAACCTGGTGAGGATACACTCGGAGGGTGGGGGTATTCTAGGGCAGCCACTGTTTGGAGGAGGTTGTCTTCTGGGTTAACCTGATCTAGCAGACTTCATCTCTCTAGTGGTGGGCTGAGTTCTATACACAAACCTTTTTGTTTTCTTTTTCAACAGATAAGATGGAGAAAGGCTTACGGACACTGAACCAGAGTCTTCAAGATGGGGTAAGGTGGTCTTATCTTACTTAAGCCTTTAACGTATATAATTTATATTAAAAAAATAAAATAAAGGTGTATAAAGATGGGGTAGGATAGATAGGTTGGGAGGTATAAATAGGGGGGTGGAGAAGGAAGGAGACTGGTCCCTAACCAGAAATAACTATGATGGGACATAGACTCTGGAGAAAAAAAATTTGGAGTAAGGACCACAGGGCCAGTACTCTGAAATTGCATTTGGGATAATAGTATGTAATAAAATAAAAAATAGTGTGTGTACGGTATGGATACTGTTAATATGTGAATATTGTATATAGATAAGAAAATCATTAGCGGTGGGCCAGTAAGGGGAATTTAGGCTGAGGAGGTATAAGGCAAGGAGGGAGGATGAGTATGAATGGGAATACTCTGACCCAGCTAAGGGAAGCTCAATTAAAGGACATACAGCAAGTGTATAGATTGTATATGTTGTTCTATATTTATTGAGTATAATATTGTAATGCTCCATCATTTTAAAAACAATAGAAGAGCTTCTCCATTCTACTCTGAGGGAGTTCCCAGTACAGGGGAGCTCTGAGTTCTCTATTTTGCTCCACGGGAGTTCCCAGTACAGGGGAGCACTGTGTTCTCTCCATTCTGGTCTATGGGAGTTCCCAGTACAGGGGGAGTGCTGTGTTCTCCATTTTGTTCTATGGGAGTTCTAAGTACAGTTGAACAGTCCATTCCTCTATACTGGGAACTCCAATAGAAAAGAATGGAGAGAACACGGTGCTCCCTTGTTCTGGGAACTTAAATAGAACAAAATGGAGAACACAGCGCTCTCCTGTTTTGGGAATTGCCATAGAACAGAATGGAGAACACAGCGCTCTCCTGTATTGGTAATTGCCATAGAACAGAATAGAGAACACAGCGCTCACCTGTACCGGGAAATCCCAAAGAACAGAATGGAGAACACAGCGCTCCCATTGTACGGGAACTCCCATAGAACAGAAGGGGAGACCAGCGTGCTCCCCTGTTACCGGAACTCCCTAGAACAATGGAGACACGCGCTCCCCCTGTACCTGGAAGTCCCCATAGAACAGAATGGAGAACACAGCGTCTCCCTGTACCGGGGAAATCTCCCATAGAACAGAATGGAGAACACAGCGTCTCACTCCTGTACCGGAATCCCATAGAACAGAAGGAGGAACACACGTTTTCCCCTGTACCGGGAACTCCCATAGAACAGAATGGAGAACCAGCGCTCCCCTGTACCGGGAACTCCCAAAGAACAGAATGGAGAACACAGCCTCCCCTGTACCGGGAACTCCCAATAGAAACAGAATGGAGAACACAGTGCTCCCCTGTACCGGGAAATCCCAAAGAACAGAATGAAGAACACAGCCCTCCCCTGTACTGGGAACTCCTATAGAACAGAATGGAGAACACAGCGCTCGCCTGTACCGGGAACTCCGATAGAACAGAATGGAGAATACAGCGCTCTCCTGTACCGGGAACTCCCATACAACAGAATGGAGAGAACAGAGCGCTCTCCTGTACTGGGAACTCCCATAGAACAGAATGGAGAACACAGCGCTCCCCTGTACTGGGAACTCCCATAGAACAGAATGGAGAGTTGTGTGCTAGTGTGACTGTCTCTCCACTCTGATCCTTCAGTTCCTGAAACAGGTGCAGGGTCAACAGGTGGGGGCTCCCATGAGACTTTGGTGGCAACAAAGTGGGGGATGGGAATTTTCTTTTTGGAGTTCCCTTTTAATATTGTAAGAGAGTGAAATAAAAAGTCGTCAGAAGGAGTCTCAGGTCTTTTAATTGTAAAAGATTTGACTAACCTCTCTCAGGTTGATGCACATCTGATACAGCGCACACACACAGCAATCAATCAAAGGATAGAACCTGCGAGAATGTAAAACTATATACAAAGGCTGACTGCTATATACAATGTAATGCGCACCCCTCCCCCCACTGCATCGTCCCACAGACCTGTCCCATGAGAAAAGGAAAGCAGACGGTGGTTGGTTTCAGCCATATGGGATCCATCGTTGTGCCCTCCTCTCAACAACAAAAAAAAAAAAAACATGGAGCATGCTGGGAGTTGTAGTTCCACACCGGCTGGCACGGCACAGTGGAAGCAATACTACGTATTTTCTTAACCATAAATCTGCAAGAGGTCAATGTACCACACTCCGGATTCTAGGGGAGCTGGAAGTCACCCAGCTTTAACCAGAATTGGAGTGTTCCCACCACAGACTTTGTTGGTCCATATATAGAACGCACCCATTATAGGAATAGACCCCTGAAAGTTTCAGCTCAGAATGGAGAACCGGTCATGACTCTATTCTGTTCTATGGGAGTTCGCAGTACAGGGTAGCACTGTGTTCTCCATTCTGTTCTATGGTAGTTCCCAGTACAGGGGAGCACTGTGTTCTCCATTCTGTTCTATGGTAGATCCCAGTACAGGGAGGCTGTGTCTCCATTCTGTCTTGGGAGTTCCCGTACAGGGATGCGTGTCTCCATTCTGTTCTATGGAGTTCCCATACAGGGACGCTGTGTTCTCCATTCTGTCTATCGTAGTTCCCAGACAGGTGAGCGCTGTGTTCTCCATTCTGTTCTATGGTAGTTCCCAGTACAGGGAAGCGCTGTGTTTCTCCATTCTGTTCTATGGTAGTTTCCCAGTACAGGGAGCCTGTGTTCTCCATTCTTATCTATGGAGTTCCCAGTACAGGGGAGCGCTGTATTCTCTCCATTCTGTTTTATGGTAGTTCCCAGTACAGGGGAGCACTGTGTTCTCCATTCTTATCTATGGGAGTTCCCAGTACAGGGGAGCGCTGTGTTCTCTCCATTCTGATCTATGGGAGTTCCCAGTACAGGGCAGAGCTGTGTTCTCTCATGTCTGATCTGTGGAATTTCCCAGTACTGGAGAGCGCTGTGTTCTCCATTGTGTTCTATGGTAGTTCCCAGTACAGGGGAGCGCTGTGTTCTCCATTCTGTTCTATGGGAGCTCCCAGTACAGAGGAGCGCTGTGTTCTCTCCATTCTGATCTATGGGAGTTCCCAGTACAGAGGAGCGCTGTGTTCTCTCCATTCTGATCTATGGGAGTTCCCAGTACAGGGGAGCGCTGTGTTCTCCATTCTCCTCTATGGGAGTTCCCAGTACAGGGAAGCACTGTGTTCTCTCCATTCGATCTATGGATTCCCTAGGGGAGCGCTGTGTTCTCCATTACCTCATGGAGTTCCCAGTACAGAGCGCTGTGTTCTCTCCATTCTTTCTATGGAGTTCCCGTACAGGGGCGCGTGTTCTCCATTCGTTCTATGGAGTTCCCATACAGGGAGCGCTTGTTTCTCCATTCTGTTCTGTGGGAGTTCAGTACAGTGGAGCCCGGTGTCCTCCATTCTGTTCTATGGACGTTCCCAGTACAGGGGAGCGCCGTGTTCTCCATTCTGTTCTATGGAAGTTCCCAGTACAGGGGAGCGGAATGTTTGGCTCTACTCAGAGAACTCCCATAGAATAGAATGAAGTCTTGTATAGAAGCCTGACTGGTTCTTCATTCCGAGCCATAACTGGTGGGAACCTGTTCCTGAGATAGGTGCAGGGCCCAGTTGTGGGACCTGCACCAATCAAGACACTGATTGCCTATTCTATTCATTATTGCGGGAACATCCCTTTAGTTCTTGGGAAAGCTGGGTGACCTCCAGCCTTCCTAGAATCCTGAATGTGATACCTCTTGCAGATTTCGGGGAAAGCTGGGTGACCGATCCAATATGAGCTGTAACGGTAGCCATTTTTACAGCCAGTCAGCTTTCCCAGAAACATACAGAACCATAAAACGTGGGTAGGCATAATAGCTTTATACAACATGGCTGCTTCCAGATTTATATACACTCATAGAAAGGACCCTAAAAGTAGAACAAATATAGACAGATGCATCCACCAAAGCCAGCAACATATTTAAAGAGGTTGTCCAAGACTTTAAAAAAACCTCCCTACCACTTCCCACTGTGCTAAAATAGAAAACTAACCTAGTGATTTTTGTAAAATGGGTTGTCTCGCTACAAAAAGTTAGCTTTCAGCATGTAGGGAACGGTAAATGAAGACTTTTTCCTAATACATTGCTTTGTTTAATTTGCTTTTTTCAGATGTGAGAGATTTTATCTGCTCTGAGTGTACACAGGTCTCTCTGGTTATCAACCTGCTCTCTCTGCTCTATGTCTTATCTGAGAGCAAGGAGTAACGTCACCACAGGTCGGCACACAGAGCGGCAGCTTGAGGACAGAATGTGTTATCTCTAACAAACAAAGGAGACTAATTTTACCTTGAGCTCAGCAGTTCGCTACTCTATAGATAAAATCTCCTGCTCTCATGTCAGTGCAATTAGAAGAGCTGTTAATATGGAGTCGAGATGATAATCACTGCTATAGAACCACCCACAGCCTGTCCAGGAAGAGACCGGAAGCATGAATCTGACACTGCTTGTGGCTGTGTGAAACAGCATGGTGAGACAACCCCTTAAAGCATTTACTACCGTTACCTTGTAAACATCTTAATGTGCACAAGATTTGTCTTTGTATGTTTGTAAACTCACTAAAATAAGATTTGCTTTTAAAAAAATAAATAAAAAATTACCCCCAAAATAGTTACCCCCAAAATAATTACCCCATTCTCACTTTTCCCATAACCACCGCTACAGGGCTCCAATGTTTTCCTAGGTCCCTCACTGATGATGTCACATTCCTGGACCACATCCTGCCGCAGCCAATCACCGGCCGCTGTGGTCACACGCTGCCGCAGCCAATCACCGGCCGCTGTGGTCACACGCTGCCGCAGCCAATCACCGGCCGCTGTGGTCACACGCTGCCGCAGCCAATCACCGGCCGCTGTGGTCACACGCTGCCGCAGCCAATCACCGGCCTCTGTGGTCACACGCTGCCGCAGCCAATCACCGGCCTCTGTGGTCACACGATGCCGCAGCCAATCACCGGCCTCTGTGGTCACACGATGCCGCAGCCAATCACCGGCCTCTGTGGTCACACGATGCCGCAGCAATCACCGGCCGCTGTGGTCACAACGCTGCCGCAGCCAATCACCGGCCCTGTGGTCACACGATGCCGCAGCCAATCCCCGCCGCTGTGGTCCCACGATGCCGCAGCCAATCACCGGCCGCTGTGGTCACACGATGCCGCAGCCAATCACCGGCCGCTGTGGTCACACGCTGCCGCAGCCAATCACCGGCCGCTGTGGTCACACGATGCCGCAGCCAATCACCGGCCTCTGTGGTCACACGCTGCCGCAGCCAATCACCGGCCGCTGTGGTCACACGCTGCCGCAGCCAATCACCGGCCGCTGTGGTCACACGATGCCGCAGCCTATCACCGGCCGCTGTGGTCACACGATGCCGCAGCCAATCACCGGCCTCTGTGGTCACACGATGCCGCAGCCAATCACCGGCCTCTGTGGTCACACGATGCCGCAGCCAATCACCGGCCTCTGTGGTCACACGATGCCGCAGCCAATCACCGGCCTCTGTGGTCAACACGATGCCGCAGCCAATCACCGCCTCTGTGGTCACACGACCCGCAGCCAAACACCGGCCTCTGTGGTCACACGATGCCGAAAGCCAATCACCGGCCTCTGGGGTCACACGATGCCGCAGCCAATCACCGCCTCTGTGGTCACACGATGCCGCAGCCAATCACCGGCCGCTGTGGTCACACGTTTGCCGCAGCCAATCACCGGCCGCTGTGGTCACACGCTGCCGCAGCCAATCACCGGCCGCTGTGGTCACATGCGGAACATGTAGATTGGTTGCGGCATCATGTGATCCATGAACATGATGTCATCAGTGAGGGACACTGGAGCTCTAGACCAGTGGTGATGGGAGTGATAGGATGGGGTAATCTTCTATTTTAGCACGATGGAAGATGGTGGGGAGGTTCTGATGTCTCAGAAAACCCCTTTTATCACAATAGCCACCCAGCTTTTCCCATAATCCTGAATGGCACGTTGCCTAGCTATGCCTCCTTACATCACCAGGCCATTATATTTTATGATTTGTGGTGCGGTTAGTATCGCCCTTGGTGTTGGGAACCTGGCACTGCCCTGCTAAGTACACATTGGAACAATGGCTTCATAGGGAGCGCCTGCTCTGGGTGCCAATATGAGGTAATGCTCTAGGAACTCCCATTGATTTCAAAGGAAGAATCCTGACCAGGGGCGTAGCTACAGGGGGTGCAGAGGTAGCATTCGCTACCGGGCCCTGCAGCCTGAGGGGGCCCAAAAGCCCTTCTGCCGCATAAGGAGATACCAGCAGCACATGGTAGCTGGGGGGCCCATTTCACTTTTTGCACTAGGGCCCCGGAGCTTCAAGTTACGCCTCTGATCCTGACCACCTCCCTTTTCAAAACGGGGCTCGTTCTCCGGAAAGATTTGGGTCCAAGAGACGGAGTCTATTTATATGCCATCAATGTCTATGGCGGGAACACCTCTTTAATGCCCGTGCATTGTGGGAACAGTAGTGTGAGGTCTGACCAGAGTTACACAAAATA
The DNA here is from genome assembly GCA_025379985.1 of Phyllomedusa bahiana. Classification (NCBI taxonomy): domain Eukaryota; kingdom Metazoa; phylum Chordata; class Amphibia; order Anura; family Hylidae; genus Phyllomedusa; species Phyllomedusa bahiana. The sequence continues at coordinate 19,741 of JAODAL010018738.1, read as the reverse complement.
TGGTCATTGATAATCTGGAGGTGCTGCAGGAGGGAGGAGGGGGTCAGTGGTTTCACACCTGCAACATCCCCAACACCCATAGGTGCCATCAGGTCAGTACTGCTGTCAGGGCCTGTTATCAAATGTATTTATTTATTTTTTTTTTTAAAAAATGGGGCAAAATTGGAACTGGTAATGTCCAGGGGGCCCAATTGCTTTGGCTGTATGTGACCCTTAAACTACTTTGGGTAGCCCTGCCGACACCTCACTGCAGAATACAGACTAAATTATGGCAGCAACTTACTAATACAGTCTGAAAAGAACCTCAGATCAACTGCCCCCTTGTAAAACTCCGGCCCCGGAGTCTCTTGCATGGTTTATTATGGAAGGACCCTCTTGTTGGGTCAGTTCGTACTTTTTGGTTAACACGGGCCCCCCCACCCCCTCTCCAAGACACCTCCAAGAGCAGAGGCTTTGTTTTAAACTTTAAAGGGGTTGTCCAGGATGAGGAAAACAGGACTGCTTTCTTATAAAAAGGAAAAAAAAAAGAAAAAAATTGTATGAAAACAGCGCCACACCCATCCACAGGCTGTATGAGGTACTGCAGCACAGAGCAATTTAATGGGACCTGGCTGCAGTACCGCACACAACCAGGTCTGGCGAAGAAATAGAAGAAAGCGGCCAAAAAAGAAAATAATTCTCCAATATCTATCTCTCCCTAAATCCTCCTCACTGCAACCTCCATGGAGACCATTGCAGTAAGTCCCAGTCCCAGTTCCAGAATATAACCAAATCTATCACAGTAGGCGCAGGGGTCTGCAACGTCGGCCCTCCAGCTGCTGGGAGACTACAACTCCCATCATGCATTTATATAATCTATATCAGTGGGCATGATGGGAGATGTAGTTTCCCAACAGCTGGAGGTCAGACATTGCAGACCCCTGCAGTAGGGAATCAAAGGAAACCGGATGATAAACCCCCTTCAAGGAAGCTGCCACGCTGGCCATAGTGCCTGGCACCCTGCTTTCCCAGACACAGACAAGTTTAATTATAATTTGTACCAATGTGACCAATGGTCTTCTTTGTTTTAGGGACTTTAATGAACACCAGAGCCATAATGTGCTTTGGTTATAATAAAGTGGCTAAGGAACACCACAGAAGCGGCGGCCATCGCGAGACCTGACCGACCTTCACACACCCCTCTCCTGGTCAGCCAGTAAAGGTCTCATATAGACCCCAAATTTATGGACTATACTCAATCCTAACACCCTCCCCATATTCCCCACAGGCGCTTGCTTTCTGCTACGGAGCACTGATCCCCTCTCCAACTGGCCTCAGTATTATGGTGGCAACATATTCTGCTGCAATGTACACAATAGTAATCACATCAGTATCACCGATATAGGGATCAGATACCTGAGAGGTACACCCCCCCATTGAGACTATCTGGTTGTGAATGTAGCTCATCCCCAATAAAAGAGGAACAAATCATATCTGGTCATCAACTATCAAAAGGTATCTTCATCTCTGATCCCCAAGTTATAGCTGCAGTATAGATACATCAGCTATAGTTATATCCTGTATTATCCTCCAGAGCTGCACTCACTATTCTGCTGGTGCAGTCACTGTGTACATACATTACTTATCCTGTACTGATCCTGAGTTACATCCTGTATTATACTCCAGAGCTGCACTCACTATTCTGCTGGTGTAGTCACTATAATACATAACATTTACTTATAACCAGTGCTGAATCCTGAGTTACAACCTCTATTATTTCTCCAAGCTGCACTCACTATTCTGCTGGTGCAGTCACTGTACATACATTACTTTATCCTGTACTGATCCTGAGTTACATCCTGTATTATCCTTCAGAGCTGCACTCGCTATTCTGCTGGTGCAGTCACTGTGTACATGCATTACTTATCCTGTATTATCCTTCAGAGCTGCACTCACTGTTCTGCTGGTGCAGTCACTGTGCAGGATGTAACTCAGGATCAGTACAGGATAAGTAATGTATGTACAGTGACTGCACCAGCAGAATAGTGAGTGCAGCTCTGGAGTATAATACAGGATGTAACTCAGGATCAGTACAGGATAAGTAATGTATGTACAGTGACTGCAACAGCAGAATAGTGAGTGCAGCTCTGGAGTATAATACAGGATGTAACTCACGATCAGTGCAGGATAAGTAATGTATGTACAGTGACTGCACCAGCAGAATAGTGAGTGCAGCTCTGGAGTATAATACAGGATGTAACTCAGGATCAGTACAGGATAAGTAATGTATGTACACAGTGACTGCACCAGCAGAATAGTGAGTGCAGCTCTGGAGTATAATACAAGATGTAACGTGATAAGTAATGTTTGTATGTATAACAGGGACTCTACTTCCTAAATAGATTAATATTCTATGTTACCACAAAGATGGACAACCCCTTTAAAGTAAGCTTTCTTTGGATGCATACATACACATGAGCTAACTCAAGCACATAATACATAAAAATAATCTAGTCAACAACCTTGGAGAAGAACAAGGCCACAGCAAATATATCCAATACAAAGTTTCTACTATAATTGTCACAATGTTAAAAAAAAAAAAACACATTATAATCTATAGGATACTACAGGGGCCGGATCACTAATAAAGGTTATAAATTAAATTTTGTCACATAGTTCGTAGAAGGCTATGGTAAAAATGGGCTTCATAAATATATAGGTCACAGACTGCTGTTCTGTGGCTTAAATACTCTGTACTCCTGTTATAAAATGCATAGACTACTACTTCCTCCCTCTATCTCCTCTCAGGTTCAGTGGGGCAATCACTGGATCTATATACTGGACAGCCAAGGAGCCATAGGGAACAAAAAAAAAAACACGACCTAAAATTTTTTTGTAACCTTGCAGGGCTTCGCTTGGCATAGCCGGACCCTTGCTGCCTGTAAATGTCAGTGCCCATGAGGAATCGGCTCGGTGAAGGAAGTGTCCAGATTGGGTGCTGGTACGAAAAAAAAAACAAGATGTCGTCTCAGTCACAGACTGGTAATGCAGGAGGCCGCACACGTTCTGAGTATCTCACCCCCCGCGGGGTGTTACTTGGGGTCCTCCACTGTGCCTTTACTTAAGTCGGCCATCTTGGGGTATTTGACTTTCTTCTGGTCGAGCTCGTTCTGTGCCCACAGGAGCAATTTAAGGAGTTTCGCCAGTTTTGGGGTGGACTCGCGGTTCTCATAGTCTAAGACGGCCTGGTTCACTTCACTCCAAACCTGTAGGGACAGAACAAATCCTGGTTACAGCATGAACAGATGGATTCTGGGGACGGTGAGAATGGTGTAAGTGCAAGAGTAATGTTAGAAGGGTGATCCCATCACGTACACCGATGGCCTAGTGTATAGGAGAAGCCATCAAAGTCCATTAGGTGCAAGACTATCCCTGTACTGGGAACTCCCATAGAACAGAATGGAGAACACCGCACTCCCCTGTACTGGGAACTCCCATAGAACAGAATGGAGAACACAGTGATCCCCTGTACTGGGAACTCCCATAGAACAGAATGGAGAACACAGCGTCCCCTGTAATGGGAACTCCATAGAACAGAATGGAGAACACAGTGATCCCCTGTACTGGGAACTCCCATAGAACAGAATGGAGAACACAGCTTTTCCCATCTGGGAACTCCATAGACAAATGGAAACCAGCGTTCCCCTGTACGGGGAACTCCCATGAACAGGAATGAGAACACAGACCCCCCTGTAGGAACTCCATAGAACAAGGAGAACACAGCGCTCCCTGTACTGGGAACTCCCATAGACCAGAATGGAGAACACAGCGCTCCCCTTTACTGGGAACCCCACAAGAACAGAAGGGAGAAAAAACAGCGCTCCCCTGTACTGGGAATCCCATAGAACAGAATGGAGAACAGTTCCCCGTACGGAACTTCCATGAGCAGAATGGAGAACCAGTGCCCCCCTTATGGGAACCCATGAAATGGAGAACATCTGCTCCCTGTACGGGAACTCCCATAGAACAGAATGGAGAACACGCGCTCCCCGTACGGGACCCTAAACAGAATGGAGCGTCATGTGATATCAGCACTTATCACAGGTTGATGCTATCTCCTGATAATATGCCATCAAAGAGAGCGGGGGCACCCTTTTAAAAGGATGCTATGAAATACTCTCAAAAGAGCTACTTACAGAGCTGATGGGGGAATCGACATCAAGTGCCCACAAGATCAATGGGGGTCTCAGAGGACAGACCATAAAAAAAAGCAGATCCTAGAATATTGGCTCAAACACGTTAGGATTCACTCTTTAAGCCCCGGCCTGAAAAGGCCCTAATGACGCAGCTACATTTTTTTTTTATCTTTTCAGTGACACAGTTGTACGAGAACATGTTTTATGCGGGAGAAGTTGTATTTTTGGGGGTATAGTTTAAGTTTACAATTTTCTATAAAATTTCAAGAAAAAAAAAATTTGTAGCTTGAACATTAATGTGTTTTTTCTGCATTTGTTGTTGTTTTTTTTTGTTTTTTTAAACACCACTGAAATTTCACAGGAAATAACCTGTTGGAGTAATTCTACAGGTTGCTACGTTCATGTGGATCCATAATATGTGTAGGTTTCTTTTTTCTGTGTAATGTAGGCACTATAACTTTTTTTTATATTAAAAATATTTTAAACTATTTTTTTTCTACATTTTTTTTTTTTTTTTACTTTTTATTTTAATCCCATTAAGGGATAACTATTTTTTTTTTCTACACTTGTTAATGCATTAGCCTACTCCTGTGCACGCCTGTATGCCAATTCATTACCTTCTATGTCAGTATGACACAGGCTGCAGTCAGGGCAGCACACAGTGTGCCCCGACCGCAGTCTTGCTATACAGACAGCCCCAGGGCTACTCTAGGTCCCAGGGCTCACTGTACAGACATTCCCCGGGCTCCATCCGGTCACAGGGAGTCCCGATGACACAATGGTGCAGGGTAATGCCCTTTGGTTATGCTGCGGTCACAGACTCTAAGGGTTGAATGCCGGGGATCAGAGGTTTCCTCCACTCCCCGAAATCTACAGAGACTGCTCTAGGAACAGAGATGTTAATTACAGCTCCATTCCTATTGCAGTTATGGCGCTGGGAGCCCCTCTGTCTGCAGCGACGTATATTTTGGCGTCACTGCAGACAGAAGATCTGCCCAAGTTTTGTCAAAAGTCATTGTGTGGCCATAGAGGAGTTAAAGGGGTTGTCTCACTACAAGGATCGCTGCTTTTTATGTTAAAGATCTTGCAAAAACAAGTCACTTTGCAAAATGTGTCCATTAACAGTGTCCTACCTATTCCTAGATATCCCCTCTTGTATGGGCTGCAGCAGCTCTTCAGGTCGCTATAGCTACACACCTGTTTAATTTATCCCAATAGGCTGCTAGCACTGGTCGCTATAGCTACAGACCTGTTCAATCTCTCCTGATAGGCTGCCAGCACTGGTCGCTATAGCTACAGACCTATTTGATCTATCCTGATAGGCTGCCAGTGTTGGTCGCTATAGCTACAGACCTATTCAATCTCTCCTAATAGGCTGCCATCACTGGTTGCTATAGCTACAGAAATGTTTGATCTCTCCTGATAGGCTATCAGTGCTGGTCACTATAGCTACAGACCTGTGCGATCTCTCCCGATAGGCTGCCAGCGCTGGTCGCTATAGCTAAAGACCTGTTTGATCTATCCCCGATAGCTGCCAGTGTGGTGGCATACTACAGACCTGTTCTATCTCTCCTGATAGGCTGCCAGCACTGGTTGGTATAGCTACTGACCTGTTTGATCTCTCCAGATAGGCTGCCAGTGTTGGTGGCTATAGCTACAGACCTGTTCAATCTCTCCCAATAGGCTGCCAGCGCTGGTTGCTATAGCTACAGACCTGTTTGATCTCTTCCGATAGGCTGCTAGCACTGGTTGCTATAGATACAGACCTGGCTTCTACTGCAGCCTAGTAAAGTGAGATGAATCAATGTAGTGAGACAACCCCTTTAATGGGCTAGTCTTACCGTAGGAAGTTTGAAAAACATGGCTGCTTCTTCCAGAAACGGTGACACACCTGTCTATGGGTTGTGTTTGGTTTTGCTCCGATCCACTGAAGTCAAAGGTGCAGAGCTACAATACCAGACACAACCCAAGGACGAGTGTGGGACTGTTTAAGGAAGAAAGCGGCCATGTTTTTTCTAGTCTTGTGCAACTTCCTCAATGGGGTTGTCCAGGATTAGAAAAAACATGTCCACTTTCTTTCAAAAATAGCACCACCTCAGTCAAAGGGTGTGCCTGGTACAGCAGCTGAACTCCACTGAAGTGAATGGCACTGAGCTACAATACAGAAACATCCGGTGACAAAGGTGGCGCTATTTTTTACAGAAAGGAGCCATGTTTTTCTAATCCTGGACAATCCCTTTAACCAAAGGAAAATCCTAGAGAGCTTTTCCCACCTCCGACACTTATGGCCTATTCACCGCATAAGCTATAAATATCTGTAGGTATTGGTTGATGTTGCTGCAGACATCGGAGTTTGCAGTACCCGGCACCGCAGCAGCGCTAGGAGCGGGACTGTACTACACAGCCCTATTCCCGGCGCAGCTCCTGCACGCGCCGGGTGAAACCTCCGCTCCCCGGTGCTTTAACCCTTTGATTTCTGCAGTTAATCACCGCAGCACAATCAAAGGGTTCCCCTGCACTGTCGGGTGATCGGAATGCCCAGTGACCCGACAGAGCCCGGGGAATGGCTGCACAGTCAGCCCTGGGGACCTAGAGTAGCCCCAGGGCTGTCTGTGTAAGAAGCCAGTGATCAGGCAGACTGTGTGCTGCCCTGATCACTGCCTGTGCCGATCTGACACAGATAATAATGTATTAGCATATATGAATATGCTAATACATTACCAAGTGTATATTAAAAAAAAAAAAAAAAAAAAAAAAAAAAGGAACAGTTCTCCCTTCATGGGATTTAAAAAAAAAAAAAAAAAAAAAAAAAACATAAAAAGTGTAAAAAAAATTAAAAAAGGATTTAATAAAAAATAATTGTGCATACATTACACAGAAAAAAACCTACACATATTAGGTATCCACGACCGTAAAAACCTGTAGAATTAATCTTACAAGTTAAGTGTGAAATGTGAATGGTGTAAAAAGTAAAAAAAATTCTGCAATTATTTATAAGTGAATTCAAACTATCCCCCATAAAGTACAACTTATCTCAAATAAAACGAGGCCTCATCCAAATGCGTCATTGAAAGAAATAAAAAAGTTACGACTGTTGAAACGCAAGGAGGTAAAAACTAAAAAAAATGTTCCGGTTATTAATTACTTTTCAGGCGTTCGGCTTAAAGAGAACCTGTCACATAGGTTGTGCCCCCCTTGCTGAGGGCAGCACGAGCCAGTTTCAGACCTGCTGTTTCCAGCGCTGTCCCCCTTATTATGTAAGATGCTGGAGTTTTAGAGCATTTACCCCTAAAATCTTATTCATGAGCAGGTATTAGCCCCGCCCACCAAAGGCTAGCCCCACCCACACCTGTCAGTTATTCACATTTCTACCTATTCAAATAGGTTTCAGGTGAGGTGGGCGGGGCTAGCTTCAGATGGGCGGGGCTTGAAAAAAACACTCTTTGAATGACTCTTTTCTGGCTGAAAACTGCAGATTTGAGCATTAAATACACAAAAACTGCAGCATCTTACAGAAAAAGGGAAAACAGCGCGGGAAAACGGGGCAAGTCGGGACACTGGTTTGGGTGGGGCCCACCCGGGGGCCCATAATCTAGGGAAAAAGGGTTTCCCTTTAAAGGGTTTAAAATTTTTCAGGGAAAATGTCTATACCCCCGATCTGCCAGGAGGGGAGAATACCTTCTGCCGCTGCATCATGTTCAGCAGATCACCAAACGGAGTTTTCCTTCGGGGTTGTGGGAAGGCTCCCCTGGGGCCAGCGTCCTCCCATCTGGGTTCGACACTCTCGCTCTTCCCCCTGCTCCCCCAGTTTGGTCGGGGCGAACCCCAGGGGGTTTCCGTCCCCCGTCGATGAGCTCTATGAGATGTTGTTGCTGAAGAAACAGAAGAAGAGATGACCTCTGCTCTGAGCTACTATCCCACCACTAACCCCTCTCGTGTCAAGAAGCTGAGAGCAGGGGGACCCGTTTGCGGGGGAAATGAAAAAACCCAAAATTTTCGGCCTCTGTTTTTTTTTTTAAAGTAAAAAATTCCCCCATTTTTTCTGTAAATTGTTAGTGTGGGACTGCAAGAAAAGGGGAAAAACCCCTTTTGACGGGGTTTTGGGCGTCTCACTCCCGGGGCCCACTGTATAAACTAAAAACCTCATATTTGAATTTTTCCAGTATGCCCTTTTTTTTTTGCCCAAAAGTATTTGGGAGGGGGGAAAGGGCCCTGTTTTTTTTGTTTTGGGGACCCCCAAAAAAAGTGCGGGGAGCGGGCCAAATTAAAATAGTAGTGGCAAAAATAGGTTTTAAGGGCCCAGCATGGGGGAACCAAAAAATTTCCTTTAAAGGGAAATTCCTTTTGTATCGCCTTATCTAAAAGAAAATTAAAATTTACCCAACCCCCCCCCGGGTTTGTCTTTTTTCGGTTTTTGTTGTTTGTAAAAATCCCCCATGTATTTTATTGGGGTTTTCTCCCCCAAACCTGTTTTTTTGTGAACGGAAAATTTTTTTCCCGTGTCATTTTTTTATCACCCAATTGCCCCCCCTAGTGGGGGGTGTGTGGGGCGGGCTGCTCAGAAAATTCCCTGACCTTTTTATTTTTCCAAAATTTTCCCCGGGCTTGTTTTGGGGCCTTCTACTGGGTTAAAATTTTATCCAGCCATTGAGCTTTAAGAAACAAACCTTTGGGGGGGTTTTTTGGGGTAAAATAAACCGGAACGTCTGGTGACAAAAAGGGAAAAACCCCTGGATTTTTCTTTTCCCAAAAAAGGCAGAAAACTCCCAAGTGACCCCATGTTTTTTCCAGCAAAAAAGGAAAGAAGGGGGGGGGGAGCCCGGGGCCCATTTTTGGTGGAGAAAAAGGGGCGTTAAAAAAATGGTCCGATTTTCAAAAAAAAAATTAAAAATAAATTATAAAATTAGTTAAAATGCAGCCCCCAAAAAGCAGGGGAAATGGGTCTTGAGTGTCCCTGTAACATATTCTTTCTCCCAAAATCGGGAGGGAAGGATTTTAAAATTCGAAAAGTTTTTGGGATCCCAGGGGAAGTAGGCAAAGAGTTGCCCCCAGGGGAAAGGACTCCGCTCCCATAGCAAACAGAACGACCAAAATTTCATTTAAGGGAAAATGTCCCCACGCACTTTTTTCCCGGGCCCGGGTTTTTCACCGTTTTCGTTTTTCGACCGCCTAAAAAACCCTGCCGAAAAGGGAGCGACAAAAAAATTGAACATGCAAAATCTTCCTTTTCCGGTTTCCGGACGGAACATTTTGCATCTCAAATGGGGGGGGGAGGGTTTTCCCTCAGTTTCCATCGCGGTGAAAACCTTCCCCCCCGGGCGGCCCGTGGGGAAAACGGCCCCCAAAAAACCGGACAAAAAAAAGGGGAAAAACCGGGGCCCGGTTTTTTGCCCACGCCGGTGAAAAAGGGCCCCTAACATTTCCCCCCATTCATCAAAAATTTGACGGGCGCCTGAGGAAATTTCCCTTTGAAACCATGAAAATTTTGTTGAGATTTTTGCCCCTGGGGTTCACCACTTTGCCCCCAAACCCCAAAAAGTTAGTGTAGAGAACCCCCGTTTTTTAGCCGGGAAAAAATTTATGAGCTCAGTTTGTGAGGTCGTCTATGGGGAAATTGGATGGGGGCCCTTATTTTTTCTCAGAACAAATTTTTATCTCAATAGGGTTTTTTTTTTAAAAACCCTTTTTTTCCCCCACTTGCATATTTACAACTTATTACAGATTTTGTGTTCTAAAGTTGTATCCAATAAATATAATTTATGTTATTCCTAAACAGCTTGATTATTGTCAAACGGGGGACGATGGCCTGATGTTCCCATTTTATTACAGTAATCACTTAAACAAGCGCCATGATATGAAGGAGTCAGAGTTAGGGAAATTGAGCAGTCGCAGCTTTGCCTCACCGACTCCACAGCCCCGACGGGCAGGAGGAGCATTAACTACTTCAGGTCCCAGTTAGTTTCAGATTTTTGGTTTTGTTTTTTTCCTCACCAACTTCCATGAGCCAAACCTTTTCTTTTTCCGGCACCAAACGACCCCACTTTTTTTGTTTCACGAGAATACACGTCGCCATTGTACGGAGGGGAGATAAATGACATGTCACATTAACTTGAGTCAAAATATCGCAGATTGCGGACAGTAATGCAGGTCTAATGGGGGCCCGCGGGCCCACCGGCTCACTCGCAGCCATCGGGGCACACGCGTTAGATTCAGTCGCGAGGCCCCCGGAAACATACGATGTATTGCGGCGTGTACTGTACGTGCCAAAATACATTGTGTGAACATACCCTAACTTTTAATATTTACTAATATTTTATTGTTTTATAATTTTTTTTTAATACAATTAGTTCCCGGAGGGGACATGAAAATTCAATGACTTGTCCTACATATAAGGTAGTGCTAGTGTACTTCCGTTATACAGGATTATCATCATCACCATTAAAACTTATGAGGCCTCTGTTGGTTGCCATGGCAACACAACACAGCACCCCCTCAAATAAGACCTTATGAAGGAAGGTAGGGGTCATTTGGGGGTCTGCAATGGACAGCGGTATCGTACACCCTGATCCATTTAGAGACAGCGCAATACTTCACTATGGTGTCTATTGGTGTTCATATATACTGGGAGGATGGGGCGTTCTGATCACTGGCCAGAGGCAACCATCTGAATCTAACAGCCGGCACCCGCCATGTATACAGCAGGCTCAGCGCATGAGCCCGCCCCATACACCCTTCACGCTGTTTGGATGTACAGGTGTTTCCGAATGTTGCCAAATGGGCTTACAAGTTTTTAAAGATACACAGCAAACCAGCTCCCATAGCCCAGCTTCTGGACCCATTGTTCGAATGTAACATGCACAGGGATGGAAGGCTGGAGTGATGCTCTATCCTGACCTGGTCTGACCTGTAGATTGGAATAAAAATTTTTTAAAAGGTAACAGGTGAGTGTATAGTAATTCTGGATTGGAGGGTGTTTATCTAGGGCGATGGATATCCTGGAATCTGGCTTTATGATCATCTTCTCGGATCTTAATCCTTCATCAGGCTCTCAGGTCCACACTGGGCTCGATGCCGGTACTCCATCCGAATAATTTCTGTCTGCTGCCTCCATTGAACCGCCCTCTGTAAGAGAAAAGGATGGTTAAAAAAGATATATAAATCTCAAATCTTAACTCCTAAAATACCATCCATATACAGTTGGTGACTACAGGGAGACATGAATTAAAATCACTTCACTGGGGTGGTCAAATATAGCATGTTGCTGCTGAAGAGGGCCATTTTCAAAATGAGGATATTAAAGATTCCGTTTGACTTTACCTCATATATTTCAGGCATTGTTTGCACCTTCAACTTCCTTTCTTGTTCTCCTTGTGTGCTATTCAGTGGTGCAATTAATTGTATCAAAGACGTCTGAGAATAATTTCTCGTGTGGCTGCATTTGATTGACCAATAATCTGAAAGCGCAAAGTGGTAGTCGGTGGTTTTTAAAAGGGGCAAGCGGAAGGAGCAAAAAAAAAAAAAAAAAAGATGCCTATAATTAGGTTAATGTCATACTTATTTCTTATTTAAACTGCACTTTCAATTGCTTATCCTTTACAGATCACTGTAGCCTTCCTAGCAGAACTTGACTGTGGTGAGATAACCTTTAAAAAACTCCATCATGCAAATTGCATGGGGCCAACTATGCCCTCTATTATAGGCCGTAAAGGCACATTGGGGCGAACAGGCATCTAACTGCATCAACACCTTGTGACCCCCCTATCAGCTGTAATTGCCTGCTGTAATATTCAGCCTACAAACTGCCGCAACAGCCGTTATGCAGATTTTCACATAGGTGTTTGTATAGAGGTGTGGGGAATCCAGGGGTCCTCCCGTCTAAACACCCTGCAAAGTGATTGCAGAGCGGGGTAATTCGGTCACTGGGCTGCTGACGCGCCTTGCCGGATTAGCGATCTAGGCGCATGTTAAAGGGATGACTTATTATAGGAGTGTTCATACCACCATAGACTTTGTTGGCATATTGATTGGATATTGCCCATCAAAGGTCTGAACTTAGATGCTGGCACCCCCACCTCTGGCCCCCGCACCTGTCTTGGGAAAGCGTGGCTCCAGAAGTCTGGGTTTAGAATAGAGATTCGGTTCCCCTAGTATAAGGGGGCGCTGTGTTCCTTCATTCTGTTCTATGGAGTTTACGGGTACACGGGAGCGATGTCTACGTGTTCTCCTTTCTGTTTATGGAAGTTCCCAGTTTAGGGAAGCACTGTGTTCTGCTCTTCTGTTCATCTTCTTTGGGAGGTTCTCAGTACAGGGGGAGCGACTGTATTCTCCTTTCTGTTCTAATGGGAGTTGCCAGATAACTGGGGAGGTGCTGCTTATCCTCCCTTAGTTCATGGGAGTTCACAGTTACAGGGGAGCGCTGTGTCTCTCCATTTCTTCTTCTTATGGGAGTTTCCAGTACAGGGCGGGCTGCGCTGTGTTCTACATTTCTTCTATTGGGAGTTTTCAGTACACAGGAGAGAGCACACTTGTGTATCAATTCTGTTCTTGGGAGTTGCCAGTACAGGGGAGCGCACTCTGTGTTTCTCCATTTCTCTATGTGAGTTCCTGTACAGGGCGAGCGCTGTGTTCCTTCCTTCTCCTCTATGGGATGTTCCAGTACAGGACAGCAATGTGTTCTTCATTCTGTTTTTGGGATTTTCCCAGCTATAGGGGGCAGGCGCTGTGTATCTCATATTCTGTGATTTATGGGTGTTTTCCGGCGTTATACTGGCGGTCCAGATGGGTGCGACTGTATTCTCATTCTGTTCTATGGGGGTTCCACAGTTAGGGAAGCACTCTGTTTTCTCCATTCTGTTTATATGGGGTTCTATGTACAGGGAGCGCTGTGTTCTCCATTCTGGTTCTATGGGCGTTTCCCTAGTTTAGGGTAGCTACTGTGTTTCTGCTCTCTGTTCTATGGGAGTTCATCAGTACAGGGTCGAGCGCTGTGTCTCTACCATTCTGTCTATGGGTGTTGCAGAACTGGGTGAAGCGCTGTGATACATACCTTTTTAGTATGGGAGTTACAGTAAAGGGTGCCGCGCTGTGTTCTCAATTTTTGCTATGGGATTACCACCCCCAGTACAGGGGGGACGTGGGAGAGCGATGTGTTACTCCCTTCTGTTCTATGGGGATGATCCCAGTTCAGGCGTGCGCTGTGTTTCCATTTTGGCTTATGGGAAGTTCCCTGTAACAGGGGAGCGCTTGTGTTTCTAATTATGCTTATGGGACAACGTTCCCAGTACAGGGAAGCGCTGTGGTTCTCAATTCTGCTCTACGGGGACGAAGTTCCCAAGTCACAGGGGAGCGCTGTGTTCTCCATTGCTCTATGGGAAGTTACCAGTAACAGGGACAGCACTGTGTTCTCATTCTGCTCTTAAGGGAAGTTCACAGTACAGGGGGCGCTGTGTTCTCCATTCTGTTCTATGGGAATGTTGACGTTATCAGTTATAGGGAAGGCAGGTATTTGGCTGTACTCAAGTAACTCCTTCAGGAACAGAATGGAGTGTGTGCAGGAAAGACTGACTCGCGCCCTCTCATTCTGAGATCAAACATCAGGGGTCCGTTCCCAAGGTAGGTGCAGGTCTCAGAGATGAGACCAGCACCTTTCAGGGCATATCCTATTGATAAGCCATCAGAGCCTATATTAAGAGCAGCCATTCAGGAATTGCTTCTGTTGATTGGCTACACATTGGTCACATGAGGGACATAGAGAATATCACTGCTGGAGGAGCGGTGGTGGGGAAACACCGGAGCACCAGCGACGCTGAAGCGGTGGCTGCAGGAGAGGTGAATACTGATATTTTTTGGGGGGTTTAGCCCAGTCCAGGCTGGTACAGGGTCATCGGAATAGGAATTTCTGCTAATCTGGAAGCAAAACATAAATGGCCTCAATTCTAGATTAGAAGAAATTGCAAACAGGTCCAAGACCGAGCACACAGTCAAATCAGCATGATATATGAAGGTATATGCACCGTCCAATAACCTGGAAAACCTGATAATCTGACATGTGCTGTTTTACTGCAGAACGATGACCCAAAATGACTGCAGGATTTAGAGGATCACCCGAACGTGTCGTAACAGATCTGAAAAAACAACACAATAACGTTCCATACATGATAATTTATAAAATCTAGTACAAGGGGCGTGAGGTCTGGGAGGGCTGAAGAGGGTGAGGTCACAGATGCGCTAACCCATTACTGGAATCCGCCCTACACTCAATATATAGGAGTGAAGGCATGCTGGCTGCTTCACACAGCCTGCCCATCACAGCTCAGCTCCTCTCCTTATATATAAACCCTTTATACTCACAGAGATCAGCTTCTATCCTGATTTGATATAACCCTCCTCTCCCTATATATCACAGAGCATCAGGGCTCCTTCCTCTATTCATATTACCTATATTATCACAAGAGACTCACGCCTTCTTCACCTCTTCATATATCCTTATATATCTCAGAGACTCACTATCTCTCCTCTTTTCATATAACCCTATTCTATCTCAGAGCCTCGCTTTCTTATCGTCTATACTGATAAAACTATATATCAAAAGAGATAAGACTTCGATCACTATCTGAACTATATAATCTGTACTATATCACAGCGCTCATGAATCATCATCCCTCAATCAATTATTAACCCCTATATATCACAGAGCTCGCTTCTATACTTATCATATATTCCTTTTTATCACAGAGCTCAGCCCCTTTCCTACTATCATATAACCCATATCATATAACGTGCTCCGTTCTTTTCTCTTCATAATAACCTATATATACAGAGATCTGCTCTATCCTTCTATCATTATAACCCGATATTATATACAGAGCTACGCTTCTATCCTCTATCATATAAACCCATATACTAATCTAAGAGCTCAGAATCTCTACTCTGATAATATAACACGACATATCCAGAGCTCAGCTCACTCGCCTCATCAGATTTTACACCTTTCATATCACATAAGCTCTGCTCCTCTACATCTATCTATTATAACCTATATTTCACAGAGCACAGCTCCTATTCCACTCCGTCTTTCTCCTATAAACCATATATTTCACAGTGAAGTTCTGCTTCTATCCTACTATAATTTAACACCTCCATAGTCTAACTGAGCTCTAGCTTCATCTCCACTTATCATATAACCCTTTATCATGACCTCAGCTCCATCTCCTCTGATCATATAACCCTTATATATCTCAAGAGCTCAGTTTCTCTATCATTTAACCCTTTATATCACAGAGCTCAGTCCTCTACTCATATCATATAACCCCCTATATATCACAGAGCTCAAGCTCCTCTATCATTAACTCTATATATACAGAGCTCTGTTCCTCTCATCTTTAATATAACCCCATATATTGGCTCGCTCCTCTCCTCGATCATATAACCCTCTATATATCACAGAGCTATGCTTCTCTCCCTCTTTCTTTAACCCTATATATCCATAGAGCACTGCTTCTTCTCTCGATAATATAACCCTGTTTATACAGAGCTAGCTTATCTCCTCTATCATATAACCTCTATATAATCACAGAGTTCAGTCCTTATCCTCTATCATTATAACCCAATATATTCGAGCTCAGATTCTCTTCTCTATCATATAACCCGTATATCATCAACAGAAGCTCATATACCTCTATTATATAACCCTCATATATCACAGTGTCAGCTCCTTCCTCTATTCATATTACCTAAATATCATCAGAGCTCAGTTAATCCTCTTTCTTATCATAGAACCGCCTTATATATCCAGAGCTCAGAGCTACTCTTCTCTATCTTTATAAACTCTATATATCACAGTGCTTTGTTCTGCACTGCTATCATAATACCCTATTTATACACAGATGCTCAGTTCTCCTCCTCTAATCTATAACCTATATATCCCCAGAGATCAGTATCTTCTTCTTCATTAACCCTATTTATCAAGAGCTCAGCTTCTTCTCCTTATCATATAACCCTAATTATCACTGAGCTCAGGTCCTCTCCTCTTGTCATATAACCCTCTATATCCTCTGCGCTCTGCTTCTCTCCTCTATCTTATAACCCTATAATATCACAGAGCCTACACGCTTTCTACTCTTCTCATAAAACCCCTATATATCATGGCAAATCAGCTTCTCTACCTCTATCATATAACACCTATATATAAGAGATCAGATCTTCTTTCAGATAAATCCTATATAACACTGAGGCTCCTTTCTCTATCATATAAACCCTTTTTTATCACAGAAGCTCAGCTTCCTCATCATATCATATAAGACTATATATCACAAGATGCTAAGCTTCTCTATAGACCATATATATCAACAGAGCTCAGATCCTCTCATCTCTTCATAGATAACCCTATTATATCACAAGAGCCTCGAGCTACCTCTATCATATAACTCTATATATCACTAGAGCTCCAGTTACTCTATCATAGTAAACTTTCTTATATTATATACAAGAGCATGCAGCTCCTCTCCTATTTCAGTTATACACTATATATCACGGCAGAGCTCAAGCTTCTCTCCCTATATCACATATAACCCTATATATACAGAGCTCAGCTCCATACTCTCGATCATTATAACCATTTATATCACTCAGAGCCGATCAGATTCTCTATCCATATAACTTATATATCACAGAGGCTCAGCTTCTCTCTCTGTATCTCTTAATAAGCCTTTATATCACTAGGAGCTCTGCTACTCGATTTATAACCCATAATATAATCACTAAGAGCTCAGATCCTATCCTCATTTCATATACCCTTATATCAGAAGCTCAGCTTCTCCTTCTTCTATCATATAACCCTCTATCATCACAGAGCTCAGCTCTTTCCTCTATCACTATTAACCATATATATCACTGAAGCTCAGCTCCTATCCTCTTATCATACTAACCCTATATATACAGAGCTCAGGCTTCTCTCCCTCTATCATATAACCCATATATCACAGAGACTCAAGATTCTATCATTTTCATATATCACTATTATATCCCAGGAGCTCAGCTTCTTCTTACTCTATCATATAACCTATATATACAGAGCTCATGTTCTCTCATTCTATCATATAACCCTATATATACCACAGAAAGACTCTGCGACTCTTTCCTCTATCATATAATCCTATATCTTCAAGAGCTGTAAGTTCTCTTCATCTATAATATAACCCTAAATATCACAGAGCTCAGCTCCTCTCCTATTTAATATACCACATATATATCAACAGAGTCTGCTTCTTCCTCGTTTTCAATAATAACCCTATATATCTACTGAGACTCAGATTTCTCATCTATCATATATCCCCATATTTTCACACGAGCTCCAGCGTCTCTCCCTCTATCATAATTACCCTATATATCAGAGTCAGCTCTTCTATATATACACCTCTATTATCACAGAGTCTCAGATCTCCTTCTAATGTATCTTATTAACCCTATATATCCAGAGCTCAGCTCCTTCTCTCCTGATCATATAACCCTATATATCTCAGTGCTCGCTAACCTCTCCTATCATATAAACACATAATATATCACAGTGCTCAGCTTCTTCAAATCTCATTCTTTTATAACCTTATATCACAGAGCTCAGGCTTCTCTCCTCTATCAATATAACCCTATATATCCCAGAGTCTACTGTATCTTCTTCTATCATTATAACACCTATAATATCCCAGAGCTCAAGCTAACTCTTCTCTATCACTATAACCTATATATCCAGAGCCTCAGCTTCTTCCTCTCATCATATAACCCTAATAATCACAGAGATAAGCTTATATCATCTATCATGTAAACCCATATATCACAGAGATTCAGCTTCTCTATACCTCTTATCATATAACCACATATATCAAAGAGGCTCACAGATTCTTCCCTCTGATCAGTATAAACCCTATTTTATCAGAGCTCCAGCCTTCTTTCCTTATTATATAAACTATATATCATTGAGCTCAGCTCATCTCTGTATCTTAACCCTATTTTTCAGAGCTAGCCCTCCTCTCTCTATCTTATCAAACCCTACTATATCTCAGAGCTCCGCTTCCTCTCCTATCTTATAACACCTTATATTCACAAGAGCTCAGCTTGCTCATACTCTATAATTTAACCCATATATCACACAGAGCTAGCTTCTGCTCCTCTATAATATAACCTTTATTTCACAGAGCTCAGCCTATTTTCCTCTATCATAAAAACCCCCCCCCCCCCCACACCCCCCCCCCAACCCCCCCCCCCCCCCTTTTAACAAAATAACCGGATCACGGTTTCCTCTCCTTTCTTTAAATTTTAACCCCATTTCACGGGAGCTCAGCTTTTTTTCCCCTTTCTTCTAAAAACCCCTATATTTTCACAAGTCTCAGTTTCCCTCCCCTCTATCTTTAAAAACCCCCTATAAAAATCAGGGCTCAGCTTTTTCCCCCTTTTCCACTAAAAAACCCTTTTATACCCCAGAGCCCATTTTTCTTCTATCAAAATAACCCTATATATTCAGAGCCCTTTCCCCTTTTATCATTTTCCCCCTATTTTTATCACAGGGGCTTCCCTCCTCTATCTTTTAACCCTATATTTTTCACAGAGGCCCCAACCTTAACCCCTTACTTTTCCCTTTTTTAAAAAACCCTATATATCCCCGGGGGTAACCCTTCCCCTCCCTTTTTAATTTTTCCCTTATATATAAAAGACCCTCTGCTTCTCTATCATATAACCCTATATATAAAGAGTTTCAGTTCTCTCCTTATTTTAAAACCCCTTTTATAATCACAGAGTTTAGTTTTTCCCTTTTATCTTTAATAAACTATATATCAAGAGACTAAAGTTTCTCTCCAATCTATTTTTTAACCCCTTTTTTTCCCCAAAAGAGCTCAGCTTTCTATACAATTTAAAACCCAATATATTTTTCGGGGAGATCGGGCTTCCCCCTCATCATTTTAACCCCTTATATATACGAGCTCAGCTTCTCTCCTTATTCTTATAAAATATAAAATAAAGTTGTTTCCTCCTCTTTTCATTAACCCTAAAATACCCACAGAGCTCAGCTCCCCTCCCCCCTATAATAAAAACCCCTTTTTTTTTTATACGGGAGCTCAGCTTCTCTCTTCTATATAAAACCCCCTTATAATCACAGAGTTAAGTTTTCTTCTACTTCTATCATATCCCCTTATATACCCACAAAAGTAAGTTTCCTCTCCTCTTTCATTTTAAACCTTTTTTCACAGAGTCATTCCCCCCTTCTATAAATATCCCCCCCAAAATATCCGGGAGCTCGTTTTCTCCCCTTTCTAAATTTAAAACCCTAAATATCCCAGAGCTCGCTTCTTCTATTCATTTTAACCCTATTATCACAGTCTCAGTTCCTCCCCCCTATCATATAACCCTATATATCCGAGCTCGCTTCTTTCCTCTTTTAATAAAACTTATATTCCCCAGAGTAGTTTTTCCCCTTTTTCATATAACCCTTATTATAAACCAGAGCTCAGCTTTTTTTTCCCCCTCTTTCTTAAAAACCCTATTAATATCACGAGCTCGCTTCCTCCTCTATTTAA
>JAODAL010018737.1:17500-73946 GCA_025379985.1 Phyllomedusa bahiana | reverse complement strand
TTTTAGCATCCTTTTTCTGGTCTGCACAGTTTGGTGCAGATTTCTCTGTAGGGAACAGTGGAATTGCGGTGGACTTTGCACAGCTATTGCTCTGCGTGTGAACATACCCTCCGAAATCTACTGCAGGGGCATAGTTCATTTTTATCCCTGACATTCCCAACTATAATTTATTTGAAATTGACTTTTATTTTTCTATTTGCATGTGACACACACACTGTGAAGTAGATTTGTTTGGGTCACTATAGCTTTTCCCATCTGTAGTGTAACCATAAAGTTCTACATGTCATCTTTCAGTTACCCTCTAGATGGCGAGGTCTTACTGTAAATGAACTTTTCAGAAGTTACTTGCATATTAGGATCTATAAAATCTTCCAATTTTTTTGTGCTTATAATTTTCAAAGCGTTTACAATAGATTCTTGGATAAAACCTAGTTTTTACTGTGTTGTGTTTTATAAATAGCATTCATATTTTAATGAACATAGAACATGACATTGTCACAAACTCCTACAGAAAAATCTGATACTGCATCTTAAATACAAAACATTTCTATATATTGCATGCCCAGTTTGATTGACAGATGCTATGGTAACTTGGAAAGTTACACACTTATTGTTATGTCAAAGGAAATATAGATGGATAGGCCGACACATGGGTTTTTGTTAGAAGATCTGAAAAACCTATTTTGAGAAAGCTGTTAGCTGAATTTAGTTTTCTCAAAATATAGATCATTAAAACCTTTTGTGTTGTGGATGATGTGAATATACATTAATTAGTGCTGTATTTTATATTTATAAAAGACATCTGTTGCTAGCTTGATAATACACCAGGGGCACCATGACAGGAGGTGCTTAGCAGTCCAGCAACTCTGCTCATTAGATTTTGAAGACATAAGTACTGTACACAACAACTGGGCTTTTCCGGTGTAGTAGCCATTATCATGTTGTTGGTTTGCTGCACGGCCTGCTTAGTATTTCCTGGTGTTGCTCTTTCCAGCACTTGCTGGTCTAGTCTGTTTCCAGTTTTAGACCCTGTTTACTTTACAACAAGAGCCTTAAAGAGTACTTATCACCTCCACACAAACACCTAAAATAGTAGATGAAATCATAAGACTTTTCTCAAATACATGTCATTAGCAATCCAGAGGGTTTCCCTCAGTTTTACAGGGAAACAGGTATTACTTCCACTTTGTAACTCAGGAGATCCTTATCAATCTGTTGGGAGTTACCAACTGTGCAGAGGGAGCTGAGGGCATAGCTGCTTGTATATGGTCATCTGAGTTTCTCACTACATACAGTACAGCAGGCACAACACACTAAGGGCTCATCCCCCACGGCAGAGGACAAATACAGGTTGGTTTATCTGAGCCTGTTTTAGTGCCGTCCCCACGGCCGTGGAGGGTACGGCTTTTCTCCGCGATGAGCGGAGAAAAGCCTTCCCCTTCACATTGACATGCACATATTCTGTCCGAAAAGCGGACGGAAGAATGTGCATGTTCAATGTATTTCGGGCAGCCGGCTGGCCGGAAAACCCGTGCAGTCGGTACTGCTGCACGGGTTTTCCATAGAGCCCGTTGTGCTCGTTTGCGGCCGGTTTTTCAGACGGTATGCAAAACCGCCTGTAAAACCGGCCGCAAACCCTTGCCGTGGGGACATGCCCTAAGGCTATGTCTACACTGCAGTGGACAAAAAAAAATGACCTGAAACCCAAATACTAAAAACTGAGTTTTCTGTCCACTGCCTATCAAAAGCAGCTGTCGTTTATTGTTGCAATTTGTGTTTTTTGGAGTGTTTTTTATATGCGTTTTTTGCTTGTCTTCAAGTCTGGTTTTCAATGTATGCATAAATGAAGCCATTGGATGTAGCTCCGCCCTAAAAAAGGGGATGGAAAGCACATTATTGCATTTATATGTAATCTTGTAGTAATTTTACAGATTTTGGCACTAAAATCCTTATTTTTACGGATTTTGGCGCTATTAAAGTTATGTCGCTTTTTCCTCTAAAAATCCGTTTTCTTTTGACGCTAATAAAGTTCTCGCTTGTAATGCTAGAAATACGTTTTTATACGGATTTTAGCGGCAAAATCCATAAAAATAAAGTTCTCGCGTTTGTTTTTGTTTTTTAGGTATTTTGCCGTTTTTGAATTTTTTTTAACGGATTTTAAAACTAAAATACGTTTTTTTTACAGATTTTGCCGCTATTAAAGTTATCTCGCTTTTATCGCTAAAAATCCTTTTTTCTTACAGATTTAGGAGATAAATTTATTAGTGCCAAAATCCGTTAAAAAGACGGATTTTTAGCAGCAAAAGCGAGATAACAGTAGCGCCAAAATACATAAAACACGTATTTTTAGTAACCAAAGTTCATGTTTTTATGGATTTTGCCGCTACTGTTATCTAGCTTTTGCTGCTAAAAATCCGTCTTTTTATGGACTTTAGTGCTAATAAATGTATCTCCTAAATCTGTAAGAAAAAAGAATTTTTAGCGACAAGATAACAAGATAGCAGCAAAATCCGTAAAAAAAAGTATTTTAGTGTTAAAATCCGTTAAAAAGGTATTTTAACGCCATAAAACGTAAAAAAAACCCTTTATTTTTATGGATTTTGGCTCTAAAATCCATAAAAAAACGTATTTTGAGCATCACAAGCGAGAACTTTATTAGCGTAAAAATCTTCCAAGAAAAGGATTTTAGCGTCAAAATCCTTAAAAAAAAGTATATTTAGCATCATTAGAGCAAAAATCTTGAATTGCGCAAAAAAAAGTTAGCGTCAAAAACATGATCATTTTCATTACAAACGGTATGAATGGGAACATATCAAACACTTGTGTGCAGAATTGAAAAAAGTATAAACTTTAACACCCACTATAGGAGCGACAAATCTCCTGGGTGGGTTTTCATTGAAAAATCGCAGCAAACAATGTCCGGCGCTTTACATAGACTCATGTAGTAAATTTTCTGTCATGCTCTGGTGTTTTTTACAACATGTTACAAAAGACGACCAGTAAAAAAACGAGCAGAAAAAAGCTCAGTGGAGACAGCAGGAGGGTTTTACAATAGAAGTCTATGGGAGCTGTTTTCAGTCGTTTTTTTCAGCGTTTTTAGAAAATGAAAAACGCTGAAAAAATTTACTTTTTTTTCTATGCAGTGGAGACATAGCCTAAGGAAACAGTGTGACAGAGTTTACCTGTTGCGTCAGCCTACTCCTCCATAGCACACAGGCATCTGTATTACACTGCTGCTGGTGTGCACATGATGTAGATTTACAGGCTCCACCCTGCACTGTGGATTTTCCCAGCTCAGGAACCTACAACCTACTTTCATCACAGTGATCCATCAAGCTGTCACGTGCCGACTTGGCCCAACTTCAGAGCTGTCTTAAAGGGCCAGTGCTTTTTTAAAAACTACTGTGCTATTTGACCCAACCACAAGCCTCAGAGTAGGAGTAGCACCTACTGGACTCTGGGGTCTCATTTTCAATATGATTTTATTTATGTGCCATTTAAAGTTTGTGGGCACCCTTAGGTGCTAAAACTTAACACCCCTAAAAGACCCCATATTGGAAACTGCACCATTTCAGGAATATTTACAAGGGTGTAGTGAGTATATCGACCCCACAGGTGTTTTTCACCGTTAGGTTGTGAAAATTAAAGCCCACCTGCCAATTAGCAAGGCGACCTCAATACATGTGGGAACCTACTCTATTGATACCTCTCTTGGTGCCTGTTCAGACCTCCATACTCCAGGGAGAGAAGACTCCAGTTACAAATTACTCTGCATTGATTTAAAAAATATTTTTTTACAACAATCTGTAATTTTAGATGAAAATGTTTCATTTTTACAAGGAGCCTAGAAAACAATATTTGGTCTGCATATCCAAAATAATAAAAAAAAAAGTTACGATGTTGGTCGGTACAATGACAATGATATAAATTTTATATAGTTTTTTTTAATGTTTTATTTAACACAATAGAAATGCGTTCATAAAAAAATGCATTTTTATGTCGTCATATTCTGATAGCCATAACTTTTTTATTTTTCTGTATACAGAGCTGATTATGGGCTTGTTTTTTGCGGGATGAGTTTAGGTTTTAATTTGTATTATTATGTGGTGCATATGACGTTTTGATGACTTTTTTATTAAGGTTTTTTGTGAGGCGTTTTCAACAAAATACAACAATCCAAGTAGTGTTTTTTATTTTTAACAGCGGTCACTGGTTTTATAAATGACATGGTATCTTTACGATTACAGTGATACCCATTTTGATTTTTTTTATGTTTTACTGCTTTTATACAATAAAAGGAAAACACATTTTTGTATCGCCATAGTCAAAGAGCCATAACTTTTTTTTATTTTTATGTGTATGAATATGTGTAGGGGTTTGCAGTTTGTCGGATGAGTTGATGTTTTTAAGGGTATCATTTTTGGGGGGATAAAGCTTTTTGATGGGTTTTAAATCTGTCTTTTTTAAAGCATAAAATACTACATTCCTAGTACTGTTTTTTTTTTTATTTTTAACAGGGCTCACCGTCCAGTATACGTGACAAGTTAGTTTTCCTCTGTGGGTTGATACGATTGCGGCGATACCCAATTTATATAGCTTTTTTGATGTTGAAGCGCTTTAAGAAAAAAAAAGGGGTCGGAGGGTTATTGTTTAAAACAATATTTATGCATCACTATATTCTGATAGCTATAACTTTTTGCAGGATGAACTGAGCTTTTAAAGGGCACCATTTTGGCTTTTAGATGAGTTTTGGATCACTTTTTATTCTATCTTATGTGCTGCGGGATGAACAAAAATCGCAATTCTATGATTTCTTTTTTATTATTTTTCTACGGCATTCACCATGTGGCTTAATTAGCATGAGAGATTTATAGGGTGGGTCAGTATGCACACAACGATGCCAAATATGATTTTTAAAATCTTTTTTGGGTTGATTGGCATTTGTAAAGGGGAAAAGGGCGATGTAAGTGTTTTTATTTTATTTTTCGTGTTTGTGTTTTTACTTTTTTTTATTACTTTTTCACCTTTTTTTTCACTTTTCCCCATAGAAGATTTGAAACAGTGATCCTCAGATCACTGATACAATAGAGATCATTACACAGCATTGCTGCTGTATACTACTTTCCATGTCGACTGTCGCTCACCATGCCCGGCAATGACCACAATGCATTGCGCGCATGGTGACATCACAGGCAGCCCGGAAGTGTTTATTAGAACACTCCCGGGCTGTCAGGTACCGACACAGCAGCAGCGCTCCTCCTGTCTGTGCCTTAGCTGTGGTTGTGTGATTGTGATAGATCGCGACAGCTAAGGGTTAATCACCCATGGCTGGAGTGCACCCATGTGGCGATCATGTGCTGCTTGCTTGTGAGCCCGCACGATGTGCAGGACGTACCCATATGTCCATTTGTGGGAACACACTTCCCGCTAGGATGTATGGGTACGTCCAATGTCAGGAAGGGGTTAAAAAATTCACCATAGCCCCCTGACAGCATTAAGAAAAATATTACCCCATACTTACCTTTTTACACCACCTGAACTCTGGTTCCTCTTGATGGTCCCTCACAATAATGCCCCATACATGACTCATGTGACTTGAGCCAATAACTTATTGGTTATGAGCCAATCATGTGGACCGACACTGCGGAGACCAGTGATTAGCTGAAGTCATGTGACTGATGAATGTGACATCATCGGCATGGAACACCTGCACAACCAGTGGAACAGTGTCAGTTTCACAGTTGTTCTAGTTTATACCCCTTCGATCAACAGAACCTTTTTTTTTAACCCCTTAAACCGAACACCTGAACAGCACATTTTTTTTTAGTTTTTGCCGTTTTTCAATGTTGCAGTTATATGAGTCTTTATTTTATTTGGGACAAGTTGTACTTTTTGGGGTAATAGTTTAAGTTCACTTATAAATTATTGCAGATTGTTTTTTGTTACTTTTTTTATATCATTCACATTTCACACTTAATAACTTGTTAGATTAATTCTACAGGTTATTACAGTTGTGTTGATACCTAATATGTGTAGGGGTTTTTTTTTTGTGTAATGTACGCACAATTATTTTTTATTAAATATTTATTTTTTATTGATTTTATTTTTTGTACACTTTTTTATGTTTTTTACTTTTTTAAATCCCATGAAGGGATAACTGTTTTACATTGTTTTTATACTTAGTATTGATTAGCATATTCATATATCCTAATATATTATAATCTGTGTCAGTTTGACACAGGCAGCAATCAGGGCAGCACACCGTGTGCTCTGATCACTGGCTCGTTAGGGTATGTTCACACGGCGTGTTGAGTCCGTGTGGACATACGTTATTAGATGCGTGTTTGAATCCATCTATCGAACCCTAAACGGACCCAAACACGCATCTTGCAATGAGCATTGTGATTTTACATTGCTTGCAATGTAAAACACGCGTCAGCATTCAGACGAGTGATCGCCGATGCGTGTTTACTTGCATCTTTTGGATCCGTTCTAAGAATTGACATGTCAATTCTTGATCCGAAAGACACAGCAGGAGCCCTATAATAAACTATAGCAGATCCTGCTGCAGCCAAAACGCATCCAAACACCTAACTGCGTGTTGGATGCGTTTTGCATCCAATCGACGCTGCGTTTTTTAATGCGATTTTTAATGCGATTCTCGGATCCAAAAGCGCTGTGTGAACATACACTTACACAGACAGCACTAGGGCTAAACCTAGGTCCCCAGGGTTGACTGTGCTGCTATTCCCCATGCTCTTCCGAGTCACCGGGGGTCCCGATCACCCAACAGAGCAAGGGAAAGCCCTTTGATTATGCTGCGGTCATTGACCACGACAATCAGAGGGTTAAGCATCGGGGTTTCCTCCGCTTCCTGGCGCTTGCAGAGACTGCACTGGGAACAGGGCTGTGAAGTACAGCTCTGTTCTCAGCGCACTTGCGGCGCCGGGAGCTGCAAACCCCGATGAACGACCTGCAGTGCCTGATGACAAAAGACAGTGGGCGGTCGTTAAGGGGTTAATTCATGGACAACCTCTTTAATACACTGCTTAAAATGTTAAAAAGTAAAATTGCAATATGCTTGCTTTAGACCCTGTTCACATAGCAGAGGTTCACACGAATTTTGGTGCGGTATCCACATACAGCATATTCCGCATGGAATTCATACCTCTATGCATTTAATGCGAATATGCATCATTTTTTTTTCTATGCAGATTTTTAAATTTGCAGCCCAGAAAACAAAAAAGTGACATGTCACTTATTGACAGGGTATGTACGAACTCCATTGAAATGGGCCTTTCACCATCAAAATCCACTGCAGAAAATGAAAATCTGGAGTAGAAAGCCTGTTGGATTTTTTGCAGAGATCTACAACGGATTTCCTATGGAAAAAATGCACTGTGTTTGGTGCCCTGTTCTTTTTTATGGCTCCGCTCCAATGTTTTTGGCTTTATCGCAAACATCTGTCGGCACACCATGAATAAAGGTATCTTGACAGCAGGGCTGTGGAGTTGGGAAGCCAAAGCTCTGACTACTCAAAATCCCTGACTGACTCCCTCATATATGGCGCATGTTTAAGTGATAACTTTACTGTAGCAAAGAGAGGTTGCAGCACAGCCAAACAGCAGTGTGGGAAAGGTTTAAAACTTGAGTATTTTGAGCGAGTGAACTGAGTGTGTTTTCCTTACAAGTATGTTTCTTTTAAGTGTGTAGACTTAAGATTGAGAGACTTTAGATTTGGGGAGTTTAGAGGGGACAGTATTGTATTGCTTATTATTATAATTTATTCATATATCTTTTTGGTAACATCCCCATGAGTTCCATGTTTGACAATGCTGTCCAGTGCACAACTTGTGCAATGTATGCCATCCCCTTGAGCAACAGTTCGAGGGGGCATACTGCTGTGCAAAATGTGTGCACACTGCACATTTAGAAGCCCGGATCCTGGATCTAAATGAGCAAGTGGCAACACTGACATCCATTGCCAACTTGGAAGCGAGTTTGCTGCCCACTGAGCACTCACTCGCCGGTGTAGATGCTGGGGAGGGTGGCAGCATGGAGGTGCAGGAACATGAGGCAGCTAGCTGGGTGACAGTCAGGAAGAAGGGTAGAGGGAAGAGTGTCAGGGAGGCTAATCCTGAACTGGAACACCTCAACAAATTTGCAAGATTGGCAATGAGGGGGATAACAGCTCAGAAATAGCATTGCTGCAGCAAGACACTCCCCTGTCTACTCCAGTAAGATAGGGAATGGGATTGCAGGCAGTTAACAGGTGTAGTAGTTGGGGACCCCCATTATAAGGGGCACAACAGGGGGCAATCTGCCACAAAGACCGGGATCGTGAACAGTAAGTTGTTTACCTGGGGCCCCCGATTCGACATATCGGGGTTTGGTTAAAAAATTTTTGGGTGGGGCGGTGAAATCCACTGTCGGTCCCTTTGGCACAATTACAAAGTTAGAGGAGTTGAGTGCCTTAAAAATGATTTCAGGATTTTAGGCCAAAACTCAAGGCAAGGACCTCCAGGGTAATATTTTCAAAAATTTACCTTTTCCCACGAGCCACCCCAAAGGCGGGGAGATTAGAGAGGTAAAAAGTGGCTCAAAAATGGGTGGAAAGGGGGTTTTGGGTTTTTGGAAACCCTGGGTGACTTCAGTTTGGGTACAGATCATGCGGGGGAGGGGCTGCACCTGAATGGTGAGGGTGCAGCGGGTGTGGGGGACAAAAGGGCCAGGAATTTTGGAGGAATATTTAAACTAGGGCCCGGGGGGGGAGGGAAACACCATATAGCTAAAAGATATAAGTAGAGAGCGGGGAATTAAAAATAAAAGGGGGTGGAGGGGAGGGGGGGGTGTAGCAAATAGTTAAAAAAAGATCGGGGAGAAAGGAATAAAAAAAAAAAATCTCAAAATTTGTGCTAACCAAGCCAGGATCTACCAGCAAAATAAAGAACTAAAATTTATTAATTGGGAGAAGAAAAATATACTAGGGGGGAAAACGGAGAATGGCGGGTTAGAGTACGACGGGCGGTTAACTTTCAAAGTTACAGTCTATTTGAAAGGGGTCTGAAGACCGGAAGGGGGACGTGTATGTCTCTATTAAAATCCCGTCAACCAACACTCGGGAAATATAGGTACAGGTAATGAAAAGATGGGAAACATTAGGGGAAATACACATGGGGGTAACAAAAACAATATAATGTAATAGGGGTCTGCTAAGGCCCCCAAATATAATAGAACCCATGGAAGATTACTCCTAGAAAAAATAGGCGGCTAATCAGAATGGGGGTTGTTATTCTGGGCGCTTTAACTACCCCGACTAAATTCGGAATCTGAAACCTGTACATCTGGCCAAAAGTTTTGAGAAAGACAAAAATATTATATTTTTTACTGAATTTTTGCCCCCTGGTTTTTTTTTTGTTTTGTCATTTTTTTATCAACTACAGAAATACAATTTCAATCATATTAATTAAAAAAAAGCTTTTTTATTGACAGTTGAATGAATTAATGACAAGTAATATTTTCAGCAGTCAATATTTGCAAAATGTTGACCCCTTTTTCTTTAGGACCTCGCAATTCTCCCTGGCATGCTCCAATCAAAACTTCGGGCCAAATCCGATGTAGCAGTCCATTCTTGCACATCAACCTTTTATTTGTCACAATTTGTTTGGTTTTTGTTTGTCCACCCGCTCTTGATGATGACCACAAGTTTCAATGGGATTAAATCTGGGGGGTTTCCCGGCCCTGGACCCCCAAAAAATCTATTTTTTATTCCTGAGCCATTTAGTTTTCACCTTTTCTTTTTGGCAAGGTGCTCCATCAGCTGGAAAAGGCATTGTGATCAAAAAAACGCTCTGGACGGTTGGGAGAAGTTGCTCTTGGAGGACATTCTGGTACCATTCTTTATTCAGGATGTGTTTTTGGGGCAACTGTTAGGGGCCCATTCCTTGGCTGAGAAGAAACCCCCAACATGAATGGTTTCTGGATGTTTCTTTTGGCAGAGACAAGATGGGGGTATCGTCCCCTTGTCTTCCCCGAACAAGCGTTTTCCCAGATGTTCCAAACTTTTGGGAAAGGGGATTCATAGAGAAAATGACTTTACCCCAGTCCTCACAGCCCACCCTGTACCTTTGCGAATTTAGTCTGCCCCCTGAGTTTTTTCTGGAGAGAAGTGGTTTTTTGCTGCCCCCCTTTGACACCGGGCCTTGCTCCATGAGTCTCCCCCTACAGTGCATGCACTTCACTCACACCTCCTGCTGCCTTCCCCTAGCAAGTTTGCACTGCTGGTAGCCTGTTTCCCGAAGTGAAACATTTTTAAAGAGCGGTCCTGGGCTTGCGGTTTTTTTTGGGCCCCCCCGGACCCTTTTTTGGGCACAATGGAACCTCTCTCCTTATTCCTTGATGTGCGATAGATTGTTGGGACTGAGGTGCAATCTTTCTAGCTGCAATACTTTCCCCTTTTGGCCCAGTTTTGGCAGGCAATGATGCTGCACGTGTTTCTTTAGAGAAAAACCAGGGGTTAACAGAAGAGAAAAAATGAGCCAAGCCCCCCCTTTTTAAAGTGTCCATGGTGTGTTTTTAAATTAATCATGACAGATTGATCTCCAGCCCTGTCCTATCAAACCCCCACTGTGTTAATGAGCAATCACAAAAAACGTGTTAGTGGCTTTTAAGGGGGGCCTGCAATGAAGTTAAATGTGTTTTGGGGGAAAAGTTCATTTTTAGGCAACTATTGACTTTGAAATTTAAAAATTCTGTTAAGCGATCACTCTTTAAAACATTCGGGAGTATATGAAAATTTGCCTTTAAAAACCTGATGCAATAGATTTTTTAAAAATTTACAGTTGTATCATTCTCAAAACTTTTGGCCATGACTGTAGCTCTCATAAAGGAAACAGGTTTTTGTCAAAAATAATGAAAATTTCCCTTTTTGCCAAAGGGTGCAAGAACGACTAGGGGAAAAGGCCCTTTACACTTTTTATTGATAAAAACCCTGACAGAGAAAAAAAGGGTTTCGGGTTGAGGGGAACCTAGGAAATGGACCATAATATAATAAATTTCCTTTATCCTTCAATAGATTTTTTTTGTCAAGGACCCCAAAAAATTTTAGGAAGGCTAATTTTTCTGCTTGGGGAGGCCCAAACCGTATTGCGGGGACAATGTGTTTAAAAGGCAGAACAAAAAATAAATGGGATATTTTTAAAAACATCCTGGGGTGCCATGTGAGGGTAACCTTATGGTAATAAAAAATTTAGAAACGGGAAAAAAAACCCAATGTGGACGCAGGGATTAAAAAGGGGCAAAAAAAAACAAAAAGAAAGTGTTTCACCTACTAAAACAGGGGGGTAGTGAAGAGGCATAAGAAGCTATGGGGGAAAAAAATAAAATTGTAAAATAAAAAAAAGGAAAGCAAAGCGGGAGAGGGGAAGACATATATTAAAAGTAAAACTAACCCCAAAAATTTTTTTTAAAATATAAAATAGAAAAAAGATTAAACGAAAATGTTGGGCCCTTGAAAAAAAGAGGGAGAGCCAGAAGAGACGATGAGAAAAAAAACAAACCCATTTAAAAAAATTTTTTTCTCCAGTATTTACCGAGGAGGATGAGCTTCCGTTGAACAGGGGGATGGGTAAACCCAACTTAAAGTTTCTTCTAAACCCCGGAAGAATGCAGTCCGTCTTAAGATTAAAATAGACAAATCCCCAGGTCCAGAGGCATTTCACCCATGTCCTAAGGGATTAAATGATGTAATAAAAAGGCCCCCATTCTTTAAATTTTGGGCTGCTAATAAGGGAATGTCCCCCCAAAAGGGTTGGCAATAGCAAATGTTTGGGGCCAATATTCAAAAAAGGGGTCAAAAAGTGATCCCGGAAATATAGGTGGTAAGTTTGCCTCTGTTTTTAGGGAAATGTTTGAGGTTTTCTCAGAGATGCTTCCTGGGGTATCTTTTGAAAAAAATGTTAAAAAGCCTTTAGCATGGGTTTTGAAGGATTGGTCCCGTCAGACTAATCTCATCGTTTATAAAAGGAAGCCCGTGCTAGACGGATCGGGGGGGAGGCACGGATGTTATATCAGATTTTTCTAAAGCATTTGATACGGTACCACATAAAAGGTGGTAAATAAAAAAAGGGAAGCTTTGGGTGGGGGGAAAAAATGTGCAGTGGGTAAAAAACGGTCACTGATAGAAACAAAGGGTGTAATTAAGGTAATTTTCTCAGACTGGAATTTTGTTACAGTGGGGGTACCAAGGGTCAGTATTGGGCCCTATCCTCTTTAATATTTTCTTAATTATCTTACACAGGGATTTTAAGTAGAATACATCTTGCAGACGTACTAAGCCTGTAAAGTAAACAACACAAAGAGGATAATGTGTTTTTACAAAGGGATCTGGATAAATTGGAGGCCCGGGCAGGGAAATGGCTGATGAGGTTTAACACAATAAAAGTAAATTATGCACATGGGGAGGAAAAAAACCTTACATGACTAATGTTAAATGGAAAAGGCTGGGTAAAAGTGACATGGAGAAGGACTTGGGAATCCGGTGGCAGAAAAAATTAATTGTGAGCCAGTGTAGACAGCGCTGTCAAGGTAAATAGGACAGGGGGATTTTAAAAAATTCATAGAGGCACGAGGAAAAATTTTTCCCCTTTATTGTCACTGTTAGACCAACATGGGAAAATTGTGTCGTTTTGGGGACCGGCCCCAGACAGGGAAAGAATTGTAGAACTTGAACGGGACAAAGGCAGGAACAAAAAAAATAAAAGGGGGGTACACTACAATACCCAGAAAGATTAGCAAGTTGGGGTTATTTAGTTTAGAGAAAAGACGGTTCGGGGGGACATAATAATTTGTTTAATACATCAAAAGGGCAATATAGAGATCTCTCCCAAGATTTTTTTAACCCGGGCTGTATCGAAAAGGGGGCAACTCTACGTCTTTAGGAACGAAAATTTCTACAAAAACTAGAAAGGGATTCTTTTCTGTAAGACAGTGAGATGTGGAAAATCTCTCCAGAGGAACTGGTCATGGTGAATTTTAATAAAACAGAGTTCAAAAAGGGTTTGATGCATTTCGGAGGTAATAATATAAAAAGTTTATGTCTAGGGTTCTGGGGAAGGGGGCATTTATCCAGGTTTTTCCGATTTCCTTTTGGGGTGGGAAGGAAATTTTCCCTAAAAAAGAGGGACAATTGGCTGCTACCTCTTGGGGTTTTTTTGCCTTCCCCTTGGATCAACACCTTGCACAACACTGAAGGATGAGTTTGTCTTTTTTCGGCTTTACAAACTATGAAACTATGAAAATGTTATCATCTGGCTTTTTATCACACTTATACAATATTCAAGCTATTTAAG
Source organism: Phyllomedusa bahiana (assembly GCA_025379985.1). Lineage (NCBI taxonomy): Eukaryota > Metazoa > Chordata > Amphibia > Anura > Hylidae > Phyllomedusa > Phyllomedusa bahiana. The sequence continues at coordinate 60,597 of JAODAL010018737.1, read as the reverse complement.
TAGAACATAAAATATACTTATTGGATATGAATTTAGAACACAAAACTTTAATAAATTGTAAATATGTAAATGTTGCAGAAGTGGAAAAAACTGTTATTCAACAAAAAACAAATGAATAACATTTGTGGATCTATGAATTTTTTGAGAAATAGTATCGCCTCCATCAGATCCTCCTTCATAGATGACCTCAGATCTGATCTCATTATTTCCAGGCTAGAGAACGGCCTCTCTACACTAACTTGGGTTGGTGGCAAAGTGGTGACCACATGGGCAATGTCTCTAACCATTTCAGGGTACAACGAAATTGTCTCATGCACAGTCAGTTTTGATAAATGGTTAAACTCCTCTACTTCTTTGAGAGCAAGCGAAAAATGTTTCAGAAGTCTGGTCAATCTGTTTGATATGGGAGTAGAATCCTTTCACCTGCAGCAACGCTTTATCTGCTCCATGTAATCCAAATACTTTTCAAAGTTAAACTCTTCATCTGATGAGTCTGAAGATACGGTAGCAGTAGCACTGGCAAGACTCAATTCCTCTTGCTCTTGGCACTGCAATGAACTAACTGTACCAATTTATTATATATTGTGTGAGTTGGTCCATTTTATAACTTATCCAGCTCCACCTTAAATGGACTCCACAGCCCTGCTTGAAAGATACCTAGAATGAAGTAAAAAACAAGGTGGGAACATACCCTAACATGACGAGGTTGTTTTTTTTTTTTTACGGGAAGCTATCTCCTTACTCTGAAACAATACAACTCTTCAGAGAAAAGCTAGTACTGAGCAATGCACATGGAGAAGCACATTACACAGAGTAGAGGAGTGTTTTACGCACAGGTCGCTGTGCGTAAAACACTCCATCATGTGTTACAGAAACCTGTGGCTATTTTATGCTGCCCGTGATAAGGGCAGCATGAACCAGCTGATAGGTTCCCTTCAAGTTTACTACAAAGACTGGAATGACCCAAAGTGATTATCAATGCTTTTGTGATTCCTTTATGCAAAAAGGCACTTTTTCATGATTCACCTACATTATTTTTGTAATGTAGCTTTTAAGCTAGAGCAAACATGTTTTTAAAAGTCCACCACAGACAGGTATCTCCTTCATTAAATACCTATATTTTACTACAAGCTGGGTTTTGCATGTTGCATTATATTGCAGTTGACGTGTTTAAAAACTGCATCAAAAAATGCATAGTTTTTAAAACCATTTATGTTTTTTAAAAATGAGTGTGTCTTTATAATTGATCATTTGTTTTGCAGATTTTTCTGTGGATTTTTCTACATTAACTTCAGTGAGAGTAGTCAAAATCCACATGAAGTTTTATTTGCGTATTTTAGTGCAGTTTGGGTGCTTTCACACAGTGTGTTTTTTGGTGCTTTTTTTTTCTCAGAAATGCACAGCAATTAATGGTTTGTTTGTTTTTTGTTTAAAACGCCTCACAAAAACCTTGATAAAAAGCAATCAAAGTGTCACGTGAACCACATATTGGTACTATTAAAAACCTCAACTCATCCCACAAAAACAAGCCCTAAATCAGCTCCATGCACCGAAAAAAGTTATGGCTGTCAGACTATGATGAAAAAAAACCCACAATTTTTTATAAACGCATTTCTATTGTATGAAAGTAATAATAAACTATATAAAATGTATATCATTGCCCCATTAGTACAGAACAATGGGATAGTGTTTTGAGCCTTGCGAGATTGGTGTCGTTAAGTGAGGCAAAAAGATATTCACAGCTTATGTTGTTGCATAGAGCTTATAAAACTCCTTTACAGCTATTCAAATGGGGTATTTGGTCAGACTCCAGTTGCCCATGATGTGAAATGGAAGAGGCCCAGCTTTGGCACATGATATGGGAGTGCAGGGAATTGGGCAACTTCTGGAAAGAGGTTATCCAGTTAATTTGCAAAGTTCATAAAATTGATATACCTCTAGACCCACTGCACTGTATACTTGGCTATTTAGACGATATAGTATTTGATGTGGAACAAAGAATTAGCATTTCCCGAATGTTATATATGGCCAGAAAGTTAATTGCCTTTAGATGGATTCAGTCTTCTCCACCATCCATAACCGAATACGTAAACAAATTAAATAATGTCATCAGATTGGAGAGGGGCGTATACTTAAAAAGAAATGCTCTGAGAAAATATGAAGGTATATGGAGCCCTTGGCTCAATTCCCCAGGTTTGCCTTCTCGTTCCTTACTGCTACATAATTCAGGAATGGCGCAAGGAATGGGAGCATTGTCCATTCCTATTACTGTTAGTTGAAGAAAAGGAGTAGACACTCTTGGCAAAGTGACTTCTGTCCTTGATTAAAAGTTGCAAAAAAAAAATCATGGGTACTGCTCTTGGTTTGGTGGGTATGGGTGGGATGGTTGGGGTTTGTTTATGGTTGTATGCTAATACTGCTGAAAGCACGTATCAAGATATATGGTATGGACATATTCATATACTCCTAGTGTTTTTTATCTAAAGAGCAAAATTATTGTATATGTATGTATCCTGATGTAAAAAATAATGGTGAGACGTTCTATTCTGTATCTGCATACATTGTTTAATAAAAATTATCTGATATAAAAAAAAAAAATGTATATCATTGTAACTGTATCGACCACATCGTAAAATTATCCTGTCATCAATACCGCATGGCGAACACTGTATAAATAAAGCCCAAAAACAATTACGGAACCCCTTTCCCCCCATTTTCATTTCCCAATGCTAACAAAAACTATGGAACACCTGTGTGCCCAAAATGCACAATACACCTCTAAATGAGATTCATGAGGGGTGTGGAATCCAAAATGGGGCGACTTCTAGAAGGTTTCACCTGTTGTGCTGCTTTGGGGGCTTTGTAAATGTGACATGGTACTCACCAAAATCTGTGTTTTAACCCCTTCCCGACATGGGATGTATGCATACGTCCTAGCTGGAAGTGCGTTCCCGCAAATGGACGTATGTATACGTCTTGGCGATCGTGCGCACGATCGCGACATGGAACCAGCGGTAAATTACCGCTGGCTTCATGCCGCATCACCCCCGGCCGGAATGAGCCCTGGCCGCGGGTGATTAACCCTTCGATGTCACGACCTATCATGGTTGCGACATCGAAGCTGCAGGCAGGCAGGAGTGAGCTCCAGTTTTGGCCTCTCTGACAGAGTCCCATTTTTGAAATCTGGCATGTGTCACTTTGTGAGAATAACTTTTTGACACTGTAACCTATCCATGTGATTCAGAGATTGTTTGCTCGTGACACATTGTGCTTTAAGATAGTAAGAAATTTTGGTCCAAAAAATGCTTGTTTATTTGTGAAAAATATCAACAACAAAAAATTTCGAAAAAATTTGGACAAAGTTACCAATTTCAAACTTCAAAAACTTCTGCGTGTAAGACAGATAGTTATTCCACTCAAAATAGTTTATAACTATCATGTTGAATTAATGTCTCCCCCCTTCTTTCAATCTTGTGGGGTACAGTTAGCCTTTTAGTTGAGACGTGAGTGGATATACCCCTGTCACATAGACGATGAAAGTTGTAGGCTCTTGCAGGCCTCCTAGTTTCTTGGTTTTTCTGTTATACTACATATATTCCGAATATCCTGACCCTCAATTTTGGAGGGCATTTTGTCCTATTCCCAGATCTCCCTCCTTGTTTGCAAGAAGGATTTGTGGCAAGGGACCTTTTTTCTGTGCTATCCCTCTCTAGGGCGAGTAAGGCCCTAGTGTATATCTCGTTAAACAGCGATTTATGATTTCATGTCTGTTCTCCCCTCTCCCTTTTGTTTCCATGTTAAGTGTTGTTCATTTATTCCTTGGCTATCTCCTGGGCATATGGGAACCCTGGGTGCAATGTGGTAGGTGTTCTATGCTTCATCATCTTCCATGCGGAGTCAAAATGATTTATATCTATTCACTAAATGCAAAGGGCCTAAACTCAAATGTGAACAGGCAGTTGCTTCTAACGGATCTTAAGAAGTGTAAGGGTATGTTCACACGGCTTATTCACGCCATAATTACGGGACGGATTTCGCCCGCAATTACGGCGTGTGCTCCGGAGCGGTGGCGGGGCTGGGGACATTATCCATGGCGCGTATCCCGCCGGGATAATTGACATGTCACTTTCGTCCCGCTCACCGTATTTCGTGAGCGGGGAGAGGAGATGGAATCCACAGTTCTGTATGAGAACTGTGGATTACCGTAATGACTGGGACGGATTTCAGCCGTATTTCGCGCAGTACGGCGCTAAATGGAACGAAATCTGTCCCAAAATAAGCCGTGTGAACATAGCCTAAAGCTCAAGTAGTCTTTTTGCAAGAAACTCACTTCACAAGAGATAACAACTTTACATTTCTTAAGCATCTATATTCGAGAGCTTTCTCAGCTACATCTGACAAAAAAAGTCGGGCACAGCCATTCTTCTCTCTAATCAATGCCCGCTGCAGGTGTAGGAGTCAGTACTAGACCCTGGGGGCACTATGTTATACTGTGGGGCTCTTATAAAGGAACACAAATCACACTATGTAACACATATGCCCCTAATGTTTCGCAGATTAGATTTCTCAGAAGACTTTTAGGGAAACTTAAAATTTCCTCAAGGCCCAATGCTAATCGGCGGTGACTTTTACATGTTCTTTTCGGAGAAGGTAGATAAACTACTATTGCAGGGCAAAACACTACACCCATCTCTAGTGGCGCTATCTAGAGAATTTTGCAAGTGCATCCGGGAGTTCGACCTGTGTGATCTATGGCGCACAGCACACCCAACCCAACGTACCTACACTTTTTCCTCCCCCCCCCCCCCATATGGCTCCCACTCGCGCCTCGACTATTTTTTTGGTACTATACAGATCCTCCGTCAACTAGAGATTCATTCTATTACGTGGTCTGATCATGCCCCAGTGACATTATCCCTAAACTTAGGTAATGTTTGTACAAAAAGATGTTATTGGCGCCTTAACGAGTCCCTGCTAAAGCAGCCTTAACACAGTGAGGAGTTGCGTCGAGCCCTTGTAGAATATTTTCAAACAAATGATGGGTCAGTATCTTCACCTGGTATGCTATGGGACGCTCATAAGGCTGTGATCCGCGGGCATTGTATCGCTCTGGGGTCTCACATTAAAAAGAACGCAATGTTACAGATGACAGCCCTTAGGACACGTCTCAAGGCACTTGAGGCCTCTCTAGCAGAGACTCCAACAAAGCGTAAGCTCCGGGAGGTTGTTGAGATCCGGTCTAAAATAAAACACCTGGAAGTAACTAGAACTGAAAAACTACTAGTTTTTAGTAAACAAAGATATTACTTTAGAGCTAATAAAGCTCATACCATGCTAGCACGAATGCTCCGTGAAGAGAATCTCACAAGTAAACCATATTCTTTAAGAAATAGCAAAGGGATGGTGGTTTATGACCCCGCTGAAATATCTCAGATTTTTCATTCCTACTACTCCAAACTCTACAGCCTCCCGGATTCTCTAACTGCATTGTGGTCTAATAAACCTAGTGCGCTAAGGGATTTTTTAGATTCTTGTAATCTTCCCTCATTATTCTCGGAAGAGCTAAGTTCCCTTAATGCCCCGATTACACCTGAAGAAATCAGTGAGACCCCTGAAAACTTGCCAGCTAGAAAATCTCCAGGACCAGACGGCCTTACTTATCTATATTTTCAGATTTTCTCCCACAGTTAGAAGATTATATGTCATCGTTATTTAACTCTTTCCTAAATGCCGACTCATTACCCCCATCTATGCTCCATTCCTACATCACTCTTATTCCCAAGCCCAGCAAAGACCATTTGGATTGTTCTAATTACAGACCTATTGCTCTCCTAAATGCTGATATTAAGATCTTTGCAAAAATTTTAGCAAACCGCTTAGCATTTTGCCTGCCAAGATTAATTAACAAATATCAGGTCGGATTTGTTCCCTGCCGACAAGGTGAATACAACACTAGGAGAGCAATATATCTAATATACATAGTGCATCGTAGACAGGAACCTACTTTATTGTTAAGTCTAGACGCGGAAAAGGCGTTTGATCTCCTGAATAGGAACTTTATGTTTGAGTTCTTGAAGGTCTTTGGATTTCAGGGGCCTTTTGCCTATGCCCTCACTTCTCTCTATTCCTCCCCCTCAGCCACTATACGCCTCCCGCACGCGGATTCCCCGCTTATTAGGCTCAAAAACGGCACTAGACAGAGATGCCCCTTATCCCCAATGATTTTTGTACTATGTATAGAACCCCTGGCCAGCTATACGAAACAGTCCTGATATTCTTTAAACATGTTTTATTGAGCAATTACAACATTTTCACATACAGAACACGGTCAGATTAAAATATGAGAAAACATGAAAACTAACATGTACTGTAGCGTCATATAGATTACAAGAGACCAACAATGTGAATAACTGAGGCAAAACAATAGCCTATCTGAAGTGCGCACTACCCAAATAGCACCCAAACAGGCTGGAACAGCAACAGCAGAGAGTGGCATAAAAACAGGAATAAAAGGAAGAAGCTCTAGTAGGAATAAAATGCATCAAAAAGGAAGAACAATTTGCACTAATGGGGTGTGTAATGCTTAGATGTTAACCAGTCAGACCAAAATTCCTGTTTTTTAAGACATAAATATGGAGGATCACATAATCTCAGCTCACACGCACAACTATAATTGACACGTCTCTTAATTTCAGCTAAAGTAGGAATGTCAGGGTCTTTCCAAAGGCGAGCAATTGAAAATCGCGTGGCTATGAGGACATGAAATACTACCGTGCGAAATGAGAGTGGTAAATCAAAGATGCCAATATCTAGGACACCTAATTGGGGGGATAATGGTAGGCAGTAGCCTGTAACTTCAAATATAAGTGAAGAAATCGTATTCCATAGACTTCTAATTTTAGGGGAACCGCACCAATCTTGTAACATCGGTCCCTGCTACCCTCAACCTTTGCAACAGTGATTGTAGGAATTCTTACACATATGAGCAATTCTAGTAGGGGGAAGTTATCAACGCTATTGTATCTTATGCATCAATTCCTTATGATTGCAACATTTGGATAATCTAGAGGTGGCGGACACAGCCGAGGTCCAATCTTCTGAAGAAAAGGAGTTGGACAGTTCCCTCTCCCATTTGATCATGGTCTGGAGTTTGGCCGATGTACAGCCAGAAGTAATCATGTTATATGCTATTGAGAGGCCTTTATTATAGCCTTTTTTCTTATTAATAAAATGAGAAAAGTCAGAAGGGGCCTGAGATGTGTCCAGCCATTGTACCCCTTGTAATATGTGATGGATTTGTAGGAATTGAAAAAACAAGGATGAGGGGAGGGCTCACTGAGTCGAGATAGCCAAAAAGGAGTGTAACGTATTATCGCAGTATAATTGATCTACCGTAATAAGGTTCCAACTCTCCCAAGTATGAAACAAGAGTAATGGGTTCCAGCAGCGCAACAAGGTAATTGGGATGTCTCGTTTCCTAATGGGAATCCAGTTTGCAGGGATTACATATAAGGACCAAACTTTTAAAAAGATCAGATATAGAAGTAAGGGCTGAGGAGGGGAGTGAAGCCCCAAATAAGGAGGTTTTGAGGTGAAAAGCTACTGGGCAGGAGGTAAATGAATTGTTTTCTATTGATAACCAAGCTGCTGAGTCTGAGTTATGCCACAAATGTATTGCTTGTTCCAAGAGAGTAGCCATATTGTAATTCATCAAACTAGGGACAGCCAGGCCACCACGCCTAAAAATGCGGAAAAGTATTTGCCTTTTAATTCTCGTCTGCGACCATTCCAGATAAAATCCGATAACAACCCCCTGAAGCTTGTTTTATCTGGGAGGATGGGATTAAGTAGGGAATAGCCCTGCAGATGCAGATACATTTAGGTAAAAGGGCCATTTTAATTACATTAATCCTCGCAATCCAGGATAAATTCAATAAGGAGAGCCGTTTGATTTTGGTATCTAGCGTCAGGAAAAGATGCTCGTAGTTGGTTTTAATTGTTTGATGGGGGAGCGGAGGTTTTTAACCCCCAGGTGTCAAAAAATTTTCATTAGAAGGAATAAACCCAAAAACTATCCCATATTTTTGTCTGTGAGCGAGGCCTCATTGGCAGGAAGATGGAAGTTTTGGATCTATTTAACTTATAATAAGACACTTTTAGAAAACCCATCTAGATTTTCCCATTATGGCTGACAGAGAGGAATTAGGGTGATTAACAATCAGCATTACATCGTCCACGTAGAGGCTGATCTTGTGGGAAACACCACCAACATCCATACCTGAATTTCGTGGATTAGTCCTTATGTTTTCAGCAAGTGGTTCCATACACAACACGAAAATTAAGGGGGATAGGAGGCAGACTTGTCGGGTACCATTAGTTAGAGTGAAGGGACAGGACAGAAAACCCGAGGTCAGGACCCTCGCAGAAGGGCAGGTGTATAGTGCCATGATAGCCTGCAGAATAAAGCCAGCAAAGCCGAATTTCCTCAAGACCAGTTCCAGGTATGCCCAATTCACTCTATCAAATGCCTTCTCCGCAACGAGCGATAAAAAGGCCACACCGGACGCGGAGAAGGCAGCAATCTGCGTCAAGTCTGGGAGGCGGCGAGTGGCATCCCTTGCCTGCCTTCCCTTCACAAAACCCACCTGGTCATTGTGTATTAGGTATGGCAGTAGTGTGTTCAAACGAGTCGCAATGAGTTTAGCGTAGAGTTTCGGAATTGAGCAATGAAATGGGTCTATAATTGGAGGCGAGATCTTGGCGTTTACCCGGCTTAGGTATTGTCGTGATAATCGTAGAAAGCAATTCTGGCTTAGGAGCTGAAGAGGAAGCAATTTCGTTGTAAAGATCTCCTAAGTGTGGGGAGAGAAGTTCAGAAAAGATTTGGAAATATTCATTGGAAAGACCGTCAGGGCCTGGAGCTTTATTAAATTTGCTGGAACAAATAACTTTTTGCACATCCATTAAGGAGAATGGCCTGTTAATGTCCTCGAGTTGGGACGGGTTCAGCGTAGGAAGATGTATGGAATTTAGAAAAGAGTTAATATCATAAGTCGTAGGGGGAGGGATATTTTCATTAGAATGAATATTATACAGTTGAGAATAATAAGCTGCAAATTGGTTTGCGATATCTTTGGGATTCATTAGTTTCTGGCCTGAGGGCGCTCTTAAGTAGGTGATGCGTGTCTTCGCATGATGCGATTTAATTCTGTTTGCCAGCACTCTACTAGGTTTATCACCTTGGATGTAAAATTGCCACTTTAATTTAGCTAAGTGGAATTCATATTTATGGAGATAATTGGAGCGAAGCTTATTTCTCAGGTCTGCCAGGGAGTCTTTCCCCAGCGAAGAAGGGTTTAGTTTGAAAGCTACTTCAGCTTTCATAATAGCTTCTAAAAGATATTGGTTTCTTCCTGACGTTTTCTATTTTCCCTACTCGCCAACTGGATGAATAGGCCTCGCATGTATGCCTTGTGAGTGCACCAAAGGGTGTCAATAGAGGGGGAAGAAGAGGAGTTAATCTCAAAAAAGTCTTTAATGTGGGAGGTTAGGTATTTAACTTAGATGGTTTTTTAAGAGACAATTATTAAGTCGCCATAGAGGGAAGCTAGAAGATTGAAGGCCTGAGGAGAGAACTAGGTCCACTGGAGCATGGTCGGACCAAGTAATACTACCTATCTCCGTGGAGATCAATTGGCCTAATACAATTTTGTCAGCTAGAAAGAAGTCTATGCGAGAATGGACGTTTCGGGGAGGAGAGAAAAAGTGTAATCACGTTCGGGAGGTATGTAGGTTTTTCGAGTGGGAATTTTCGAGTGATTTGGAAAGAAGTAATTATGTTTTTTATCTACTTTCAGGGTCACTTATGAAATTGACAATGTTGAAGGAAATAGAGTTTTTGATCAAAATGGCAGCGCCCACGCCTTTAGAGAGAGCCTGTGAGTGAAAGACATGTGGGAACAATCTGTGTTTTAGTCTGAATTGATCTTCCCTAATAAGATGTGTTTTCTGGATGCAGGCTACATCAGCGCCCGATTTAAGCACATCTCTCCACAAAAGGGAGCGCTTAAAGGGAGAATTCAATCCCTTCACGTTAAAGGATCGAAATTTAATCATTGGTTAGCATAGAGGAGACACGTAGAGAGCCAATATAACCCACATCCAGGGTTTGAGAAAGGAGTTTAAAAACTGATAGAGCATAGTTGTCACTCAAACAGGGAACAAACAGTATAACGAAAACCATCAACTGCAGATAAGTCCACATAATAAACTCGATCAAACTCTAGAAGAAAGAAAATTGCGGCAAATTCTCCTCCCACCAGAAAGGAAGAGAACGGGTCTGCAAAGAGAAGACAGTGCGGTTAAGGAGCATCTAGTAGCACTCCAGCTCGTCGTTGAGACAAAGGATATCAAACGTGTGCATCTAGTGGTCTGGTTCTTGATCTTGTGGTTCTATCAGACCAAAGTGGGGTGATCATCTCCAGTCTGAGCTGTTTTTTCCTAACCGGGCTTGAATCAGAGGAGGCAAGCAGGTTCTAGCTTCTCAACGTTGAATAGGCGTCGTCCGGAGAGTTGCAGATAAACTGAGTCCCCTCTTTTATAATGGAGATTTTTTACCGGAAAGCCCCATCTGTATTGGATTTTTTTTGTCTATGAGAATTCTGGTGTAGGGCTGGAATTCCTTGCGCCTGAGCATAGTAGCAGAGGACAGGTCAGGAAAGATAGAGATCGCCTGGAAGCGATCAGGGAGGGATTCCGTCTTCCACAAGGCCCGGAGAAAATCTTTTGTTCACATTATAGAAGTGGATCCTTGCAATGGTGTCTCTGGGGACCTGTTAAGGCAAATGTTTGGGTTTCGGAATTCTATGAATTCTGTCTATTGTAAGATCCAAAGAGGAGGAGTTTGGTAGGACCGAGGCCATCAAGTCCGTGAGATAAGTATTCAACTGGTCTGGAGGCACAAATTCAGGGATCCCCGGGATTCTCACGTTGTTGCGCCGGGATCTATCCTCCAAATCCAAGACTTTGGCGGCTAGATGCTGCACCTCCTCTTGTAGAGCGTTGTTGGCATCTATCAGACTATTATGGGATTTTGCGAAATCTGCCATTTTGCTTTCAATATGCTAGGTGCGGGAGGCCAATGAGTGAAAATCCTGCTTTAGGCCCTCCATCATCTGCTTGATGTCAGTTTGCAGAGATGAACGAAAGGAGGAAAATAGATGTTGAAGAGATGAGACTGTTAGAGGTTGGGAATCAGACATGTCCTGATTTTCAAGATCAACGGAGTCCGCCCTGGATGAAGGAGTCGGAAAAGTTAAGGAAGGAAACTGCAGGCCTCTTTTGGTTTGAGAAGAGGAGAAAAACTCAGGAAGTTTTGTTGGTTTGTTCCTCTGGTTCATTTTTGATGTGCCTCCCATGGCGCGTCGAAAGAGGACGAATATGACCAGTAGTGCACTTGGTACGAAGATATGGACAAGGTAACTTTTTTTTTTTTTATGAAGCACAATCTAGGAGGGTAAACACTGAGGATATAATCAAACAATAAGTCAATAAGTGGCAGTCCGGTGGAAACTATAAGATGGAAGGAACGGATACAGTTCCTAGTAGGATTATGTAGCACTTTCTCAGAAGATTGAGAATAGAAGCCCCTCAACAGATCCTTGGCAGGGAGCTAGTCAGACTTTGGCTCAGGAGTATTTTTGAGGCTTTTCAGGAGCTCATAGAGCCTCCTAGAGACCAATGAGAATGCCTTGGTGTCGGCAGATTATTAAGTTGCTAAACTCAGGATAGAACTCTGATAAGAGGCAGTGTAGAGACCAGTGCATGCAAGCAAGTATGGTAGCTCCTCTGAATTGCAGCAGGGACTGAGGGTTTAGTAACAGTCCTCCTGTGTATCACAGGTGATTTGCAGCGAGAGTTCCATCAGAGTTTTGGACCAATGTATCACTGTGACAACCACAAGGTAGGAGGCTCAGCAGCAGCTAGCTTTGTAAAAAGTGATGGTAGAGCCAAGAAGGGGTTAATATAGGGCCTGCACTACACAGGCTGCCAGCAGGGCTATGGTAGAGTGCAAAGTAACCCTATGTCAGGTCAAATGCAGGCTTCTCTATGTCCCCTGCTTTGCACAGGGCTTCCCACACTTTAGTTTAATGCCAGGGATCCAAGCAGCAGGATGCGGCAACACAGGGGTTAATGCCCTAATATTAATATGCAGACCTTGTTTTATAAGACCTGATGAGGCTTTGGAGTGATCACTGGGTCAGATGGCTCTGGCTGGACCCACACAGGAGAGAAAGGATACTCCTAGGTGTATACAGGGCTACACAACTTGTAGGGCGCAGTTCCCGGCGGAGGTGCAGAGGCCTCGGATGTCAGGTGCGAGGGAAGGGTCTCCGGTATATGGAGCACTTCAGCCGCTGTGGAACTTGGTGGTGGTTCCGATGGTGCCGCATCTGTCGGGTGCGATCTCTAATTGAGCTGCTGTGAGATCGCTGCAGAACGGGCTAACGGCCTATATAGCGTGACGGCGCCGTGTCTGAAGGAAGGTACCGCGAGGAAATGGCGGCTGCAGCGGGGACAGATGCCAGTCTCTCTTTAACCCCCACTTTGCACGGGGCTCCCCACACATTATTTCACTGCTCCGGATCAAAGCAGCAGGGGGCGGCAATACAGGGGTTAATGCCCCAACACGAATGTGCAGTCCCAATGTTATAGGACATATATCTGCCTATGGGGGACATTAAACTGCCTATGTAATTTTATTGGTATCCATTTTTATTTTTGATATTTACCAGTAGCCGCTGCATTTTCCACCCTAGGCTTATACTCGAGTCAATAAGCTTTCCCGTTTTTTGTGGCAAAAGTAGGTACCTCGGCTTATACTCGGGTCGGCTTATACTCGAGTATATACTGTATGTTGTTTTTTTTTATTACCATACCAACTTTGCATTAAGCTCCACCAAGTCAGGTTTACTATATTTGTAATCTTACTACTGGGAACCTATTACCAGTGTGCTTACTCTACATATGCTTAAATTAAATACAGGCGGTCCCAGTCTTACGACATTCCGACTTGTAACTGTCTCCTAGTTAAAAATGGGACTTATGGGACATTGCTCAGTGTGCTGACGTCACAAACTGAGTTAAAGAGAACCTGTCATAGTTTATGCCCCCATTGCTGAGGGCAGCACAAGCTAGTGACAGACATGCTGTTTCCAGCGCTGTGTCCCTTATTCTGTAAGATGATGTAGTTTTAGAGTATTTGATGCTCAAATGTAGCAGTTTTCAGCCAGAAAAGTGTCATGAAAAAAAATCAGTTTAATTCATGCCCCACCCACCTGAGGCTAGCCCCGCCCACCTCATAATTGATTAACTTCTTTCTTTAAATAGTTAGAAACTGCGAATAACTGTGATGGACGGGGCAAGTCACGGGTGGGTGGGGCTAACAACTGCTCATGATAAAGCTGGACTCTTTTCTGGCTGCAAACTGTCAGATTTGAGCATTAAATACTCTAAAACTATTGCATCTTACAGAATAAGGAGCACAGCGCTGGAACCAGCATGTCTGTCACTAGCTTGTCATGTCCTCAGAAAGGGGGGCATAAACTATGTGACAGGTTCTCTTTAAGCCCTATAACATCCGAACATCGCAAGTAGTGGCGTCAAAGACGACATATAACTGGAGACAGCACATCCCATATCTATCACGTATACAGCTGACAGCAGACCTGAGTGTACTGATGTGAAGGACGACGCAGCTCCCAGTATCTCCTGCAGTCACCCATCAGGTCACATCAGCACAGGATGGAGACTCCGCACCTACACACAGCCCTCACCTAACAACAGTCGCATAAATAGGAAGATAGATGCACCGCTCTTCTTTATAGCCATTCAAATTCAAGCACAGCTGAGCAGCCAGGACCCCATAAGTGGGCAGGACCTTTCACCTCTAAAGACTTTTCCTCATGACTGACAAGAAGGCATGGCAATTGTGCTTCCCCTGGTACTGTTCACACACTGTGGTAGTCATTGGAGAACAAGGACATGCAGCGGCACCCAGGAGGAGCTCCTCGCCGCCCCTCCTAGTAATTTTATGTCTACTTTCCCCCTTAGGATACCTGGACTGTGTATTTCTACTGTCATCCCCAGACTGTGTATATTTACTATCGCCCCTAGACTACCTGGACTGTGTATGTTTACGATGACCCCTCTATTCATCTCTAGACTGTATGTCTGCTGTCACCCCTAGACTGTGTCTACTGTCACCCCTTGACTACCTGAACTGTGAATTTCTACTGTCACCTCTAGACTACCAGGACTGTGTATATCTACTGTCACCCCTAGACTACCTGGACTGTGTATGTCTACTGTCACCCCTAGACTACCTGGACTGTGTATGTCTACTGTCACCCCTGTATTCATCTCTGGACTGTGTATGTCTACTGTCACCCCTGTATTCATCTCTGGACTGTGTATGTCTACTGTCACCCCTAGACTACCTGGACTGTGTATGTCTACTGTCACCCCTGATCATCTCTGGACTGTGTATATGAACTGTCACCCCTAGACTACCTGGACTGTGTATGTCTACTGTCATCTCTAAACTACCTGGACTGTGTATGTCTACTGTCACCCCTCTATTCATCTCTGGACTGTGTATGTCTACTGTCATCCCCAGACTGTGTGTGTCTACTGTCACACCTCTGTTCAGCTCTTTCCACTGTTGTCTTCTCGTTTGTGCTCAGCGCCCCCTTGTCCCCTTGTAGTGGTACCATGCCCCATCCTGCTAGTGCCTTTCTTTGTAAAGGAGCCTCCCAACCTCCACAATATCCCTATACATCTACTAGTAGCATAGTATGCTGCAGTTGTCAGCCAATTATCAGCAGCTCCAAGCTCTTCTGTCTATCCTGCAACTCCATTCAGCCTCATAAAGAAAGCAAAGACTACTCTTAGCATCTGGACTAGTAAGGAAAACCATGTCATGAAGCTTTATTGTGGTGATAATTGGTATCCAAAATCCTGTCATCTACAAGCATTGCTTTTGGACAGTTCAAGTGGTGCACAGAATCCATGCGCGGGGCACTGTCTTAGACTTTTTTTTACACAGCTATAATACAGATGACATGCACGGATGCCCTGTGATATAGCCGACCAGAGTTTAGATTATTAGAGCTATATAGCAATGTAATCTCTAGCTGCAGAATAACAACACTTTACAACAACTTTTTAGTGACTTGTCACATCTTGAGGTATAGTTACATTAGGTGAATACATAGGGTATGTGCACATGGCATTTTGGATATGTTTTTACAGTCCATAAAAGGTATCCAAACATATACCACCAAGTGTGGTACGTCTTTGGATACGTTTTCTGGACTGCCAAAATGTACCTTTATGTTTTAAATAGACTTTGTAACGTGTGAAATGGATATAGAATTGACATGTCAATTCTTTGAATGTATCCGTTAAACGCAATGCAATAACTTATTTAAAATACTTATCGTTAAATACGTTTTGGGCTCCAGTTTTCGTTACATAAAGCATACCTAAATACAGATTTAACAAACGCCATGTGAACATACCCATAAGGTTTAGACGCTTGGCCAATCGAGCACTGCAGGTCTGATCGCAGCCAATGAAAGAGTGGACAGCTGGGCCACAACAACCAATTAGAGTATAGGGGCGTCCTAAAAAGCACGGGATGTTCAAAGCTTAATAGTTTTGTGAATAAATGGAATTCTGTGATAGCTAAGCCTGATGATGTCACAGCAGGCTGAAGATTCATAATAAGATAGCAGTGGTGGTCTCCTTATAGAACACTATAATAGAGACATGAGATTCATAATACTATCTGAGATGACAGATGCTGCAGTATAGTTGTGGTGGTCTTTTCATAGAACAGTATAGAATCAGAGGTGATAGACACTGCAGTATAGCAGTTTACCCTGCAATGTACCAATGTACTAATCAGAAAAGAACAAAATCACCCGCTGCACTTACGGACCCCAAAAGATTAAAATATTGGTCTTTATTCCAACATCTACGTGTCTACAGCTGACACGTAAATAAGTATAGAAATCCACAGCATATGCTACTTGAATATGCTTCAAAAAGTGTATTTATATCACAAAGGTGTCATATACAAATAAAGTGTAATTACAATGTAATTACATGTGAAATATACAACATTCCATACAAAGTAAATCGTAAATGTGGCATGTGATTCTTATGACATTTCGGTTGATCGCACAACTTTATTCATAGATAATCACTAGTGTTGAGTGATTATTATTGACAAAGTTGAAATCGGCACGGTTTTCATGTTGATCGGATTTTTTCGATCACGCGATACTTTAGGTTAAAATCTGTGCATAATCTATTAATATCGCGCCATTTTCGGCGCTTCCTGTCATTTTGGCGGCCAGCAAATCAGCTTAGAGAATAGAGCAGGGTGAGCTGGGTGTGCGACGTCATGACTGGGATGTGTATGGTTGTGATTGGCTGGAAAAATCACATGACCTCGTTTTACATAGAACAGCCCTTCCTGTTCATGATCAGTGTGTGTCTGTGTATCATAAGAGCAGGACGTGTGCTCGGTCTCTCTCAAAACAGCTCAGCGAAACTGTTCTCTTTGTTCACACAGACAACTATGTTTTTAGCTGTGAACATTAGAACTTAGGTAGATTAGAGATTTTCAGTTTTTAGTTACTTAGGCTGAGAATTTTAAAGGAGCATCTAGCACGGTACCGCCGCGGCGGAGGGGACAGGGGGGGGATTGCGGGCGAACACAGAAAGACAGGCTGGCAGGCAGGCAGGCTTTTGAAAGGAGAGTGGATAATTGTGTAGCCCAGACTCTGCTTTGACCCTGCATTGAAATGGGTTTTTATTAACAGTTTTTGGCCAGTTTTTGCTGAAATATTAGCTTGTATTTTGTGCAGCCTGTACTTATATTAGGATACAGATCTTTTCTGTTAACTGCAGGTGTATTTGATAGGTGCAAAACTCACCTTTTATTATCTGTACACGATTTAATTAGGTTTTTTTTCACTTTGGCGCAGCCCAGCTCTGTTCAAAGACCCATTTTTTACTTACAATAGGATACAGAACTTTTCTAGTCACTGCAGGTGTATTTATAGGTGCAAAAACCACATTGTATTATCCGTACACAATTTAATTACGTGTTTTTCACTTTGGCGCAGCCCAGCTTTGTTCAAGGACCCATTTTTTACTTACAATAGGATACAGAACTTTTCTAGTCACTGCAGGTGTATTTATAGGTTCAAAAACACGTTTTATTATCTGTACACAATTTAATTAGGTTTAGTTCACTTTGGCGCAGCCCAGTTTTGTTAAAAGACCCATCTTGTATGGATATTACCATACAGAAATTTGCTAGTAATTGCAGGTGTATTTCATAGGTGCAAAAACCACCTATTATTAACAGTACACAATTTAATTCCGTGTTTTTCACTTTGGCGCAGCCCAGCTTTGTTCAAAGACCCACTTTGTACTCACAATAGGATACAGAACTTTTCTAGTCACCGCAGGTGTATTCATAGGTGCAAAAAACACATTTTAATATCCGTACACAATTTAATTACATGTTTTCACTATGGCGCAGCCCAGCTTTGTTTAAAGACCCATTTTTTACTTACAATAGGATACAGAACTTTTCTAGTCACCGCAGGTGTATTTATAGGTGCAAAAACCATGTTTTATTATCCGTACACAATTTAATTAGGTTTAGTTCACTTTGGCGCAGGCCATTTTTGTTAAAAGACCCATCTTGTACGGATATAACCATACAGAATTTGCTAGTAATTGCAGGTGTATTTCATAGGTGTAAACCACCTTTTATTAACAGTAACATTTAAATCGTGTTTTTTTTACTTTTGGCGAGCCCAGTTTTGTTCAAAGACCACCTTTGTACTCAAATGGAAATACAGAAATTTTCTAGTCACCGCAGGTGTATTTCATAGGTGCAAAAACCCCCGTTTGTTATCCGTAACAATTTTAAAATTACTGTTTTGCATGTGTGCGGCCCTAGTTTTTTTAAATACCATTTTTATTACAATCGTAGATAAAACTTTTCTAGTCACGCAGTGTATTTATGGGTGCAAAAAACATGTTTTTTATCCGTACACAAAAATTAGGTTAGTTCCTTTGCCAGGCCATTTTTTTAAAAGACCCCTTGTACGGATATAACATACAGAAATTTGCTGTAATTCGGTGTTTTCATAGGTGAAAAAACCACCTTTTATTACCCGATACATTTCAAATAGGTGTTTTTTTTTATTTTGGGTGGCCCATTTTTGTTTAATAGAGCCCCCTTTAAATTTAAATTTGAAAACAAAATTTTGTAGTCACCGCGGGTGATTTATGGTGCAAAAACCACGTTTTTTTACCTAAAATTTTTAAAAAGTTTGATGTGGTCGGCCTGTTTTTTTTCAAATACCCCAGTGTATGACAATTCTGATAGAAAAATTTTCTAACAACTGTTCTCGTTTGTCATTGCTGCAAAAAACGCAATTTCTAATCCGTATAACTTTTGAATAGTTTTATTGCACTCGTTGAATCTCAGTTTGGCGCACCTGTATGATATTTTGTTGAAAACTATCAATTCCTAGTCCTACTGGTTCAAAGACTCCTTTTTCCGGCATTTTTTAATCTGTGGGTCAGACAGGTTTAATGGTCATACTGCGGTCCAGGACAGGTAGTGAATGTCCAGTTCAACTAAAATGGTGGTTGAAAGAATCCTTTTCCCGCCACTTTTTAATCTGTGGGTCAGACCGGTTTAATGGTCATACTGCGGTACAGGACAGATATAGTTAATGTCCAGTTCAACTAAAATGGTGGTTAAAAGACTCCTTTTTCAGGCACTTTTTAATCTGTGGGTCATGCAGGTTTGGGGCTCATGCTGTGGCCCAGGACAGGTATAGTCAATGTCCAGTTCAACTAAAATGGTGGTTCAAAGACTCCTTTTTCCGGCACTTTTTAAATTTGTCGGTCATGCAGGTTTGGGGCTCATGCTGTGGCCCAGGACAGATATAGTCAATATCCAGTTCAACTAAAATGGTGGTTGAAAGACTCCTTTTTTCCGGCACTTTTTAATCTGTGGGTAAGACAGGTTTAATGGTCATACTGCGGTCCAGGACAGATATAGTCAATGTCCAGTTCAACTAAAATGGTGGTTCAAAGACTCCTTTTTCAGGCACTTTTTAATCTGTGAGTCAGACAGGTTTAATGGTCATACTGTGGTACAGAACAGGTATAGTCAATGTCCAGTTCAACTAAAATGGTGGTTGAAAGACTCCTTTTTCCGGCACTTTTGTAATCTGGGGGTCAGATAGGTTTAAGGGTCATGCTGCGTTCCAGAACATGGGTAGTCACTGTGCAGTTCAAGTAAAATGATGGTTCAAATAATACTGCCTTCTGGCACTTTTTAATTTGTGGGTCATGCAGGTTTAAAGGTCATGCTGTGGTACAAGACAGGGATAGTGAATGGTTTGTGATTTTCTTTCTGTGGCTTTTATAACCTAAGTGTGTTGCCTAAGATGTAGCACGTATCAATTTGACTGTTGTGGATGTTAATTCCAGCTTCTCCAGCCCTGTTTGGGTGTAAGAATGAAGGTGTTGTTCCTCTCCCATAGACTTTAATGGTCATCGGCGATAATCTATTATCGACTATCAGAAATCGTCTTGATAATTGCCGATATCGACTATCGACCCTATGACGATAGTCAACGTAATTGCTCATCACTAATAAACACAATGATAACCAGTTAGGGAAGAATGGGTATGGAAAGAAATGGTAGCAAACACATGTAATGAGCAAATGAACACATATATATGTATATATAAGCCAAAATGGTAGGGATGAGATGCAGCCAAGGTCCAGAGCTCAGGAAACATTCAAATACATGGAGCTATGATAGGACTGCTGCTGCAAGGAAGGAGGAACTGCATGGACACCATTCAGTTTAATAGACAGGAAAAGGAAGTTTGTGATAGACTAATGAATCGGGATTACAGTACCCAGGATTTGGAGATAGCTAGAAATAAAATTAGAAAGATGGACAGCAAGGATATACTTTTGGATAAAAAATTTAGAACACCACGGACATCCAATAGTATTGTGTTCTCTACTGCTTTTAGCCCACAGTATATACAGATTGTTACAATCATTAACCCTAGTATGCATGACGTTAGAAATCTACACATTCACATAACCTGGGCCTTTTAGGCCCATGGGCAAATCATATGGAGGAACTCAAATCAATAATTTTTAAAAGTTTGTTTCAGAAATGCCAAGTAAGATAAGAAAAATGCACAGCATTTTATTTATAATTGTCTGCAGAAAACACCAAAAAAGTACATGGGCCTAAAAGGCCCGTGATATGCATTCTAGGTTACGAATCCTTTTCATGTAACAAGTTTATTTCAAAATTACAAAGTAAGATATGAAAAATACACAAACAAGGGTATTAAAATGTAAACATGCTGCAAGTACATTTCTTTTTAAACTTTTCCTTTACAATTGTATTGGTCTTCCAAACAATTTACACATTATCTTTTCTGAAGAATGTGCTTTACAGACCTTTTCTCCACAAATGTGACAGTAACGCTCAGTTTTCCTATCTTTGTTTGTTGGATAAATAAGAAAATACTTTCGCTTTGTTTCTACTGGATCTGGAATTTCCTGAAAACGTACTCCACACCATTTCATAGGTTCTCTATTTTGCTTTGGCAAGCATTTTATGTTGTTTTGTTGCATCATGTGAGCCATTACAAGTTCATGGCAAACATCCTTCAAGAATAGGCATCTCTTGTCCCTCCTCTTAGCATCAAAATTGGGATGGCTCTCAGTATAAATAATGAAGGAATTAAGGGCTGATACATCAAGTATGTTTGAAAATATGACTAAAGGCCATGTTTTGTTTGCCTCTTGCATGAATATTCTCCAACCAGTTCATCCATCTTGTCCACACTTCATTGAGTTTTATTTTAGTGCAGGATGATTTCTGGTTTCTGTTTCCTGTCATTGCTGTCAATACTGGAATCGTGATGTATGGTACTGAGTAATATAACTGATTTTTCCTTTTTTGCGTTTTAAGACACCATTGTTGATTTGTTGCTGAAACCACTATCATTAAGTGCTCACTGTAGATTGTGCTTCATTACCGGAGGAATATCTCATCGATATGGTTTGATAGTACCAACAACTGTAAAATCTTTTTTAAGCAAAAAATTTCCCAACATTAGTAAAGTAATTGTCCATTGTTATGTTTCTACCAGAATTATAAATTGGTAGAGCAAGTGTCTTTACAATGTAAGAACCTAGATCTTTCTGCACTGGAGCGCCCACTTTTTTTCCATAGTAGATAAGCCCATCCATCCCATAATAATTGGCAGAATCACACATCAAGAATATTTTCAGTCCATACTTTCCTGGTTTACTAGGCATATATTGAATGAACTTGCAAGGTCCTATGAAAGCTACAAGTTGCTCATCCACTGTTACATTATCACTTGGATTGTAGCACATGGTACAATTCTTAATAAAAGATATTCCAAATTTAACTAATAGGTGCTAGTTGATCTATTTCCAGCCTCGAAGGATGTTTCGCTTATCATCAAATCGAAGGCTTCTTCGAATATCCTCATATCTTTTCACTGACATTGTTGCTATGTAGTGTGGATCAGAATGTGGATCCAGAAATAATTCTCTGATAAGAACATCACAAGATTTTTGACGCCCTACCATAAGCATAGAGTTCCTCTTTTGATATATTTTTTCATGCTTTTTTTTCCATACGCAATGTGTCATCCTTCTAAGTTTGTACATAAAACCACCTCAGAAAGACCTGCAATGATGTCATGGTTACGTGACGTTAGGAAGGAGGAGTCAGTACCCCTCCCAAGATCACATGACCATGACATTATCACAGGTTCTTCTACACACAGGCATGATCCACCCTCCTCCCCAGTAACCCTGACTACAATAACACAGTAACTTATGACACTTAAACTGATGAGTATATAAACATAATATGGGCCTAAAAGGTCTGTGTTATGTAAGTATGTGGTTTTCCAACAAAGCATCGTTATACCAAAATGCCTATCACATAAAAGTATATAAACAACTACAAACTGGAAGAATACATAGAGTTTCAAAATTCTAACTAAAATAATCTTGGAGAAAATAGCAAACAAGAAAGCTAGCGGGCCTAAAAGTCCCGGGTTATGCATTCTAGGGTTAAGAAACATTTGCCCCTTCTTTTTATAACTTAAGAATTACAGACATTGTGGCAAACTGGCATTCATTTTGTTTCTAAAAGGGCTCCCATATGGAAATTGATCATATGTAATTTGTAATACCAAATATGTGGTGTATTTGATTGATTGTGAATTACGTGAAGTCAATATATAGGATGTGCAGGACTGCTCAAGGTTAGAATAACGAGACACCTTTCAGATGTCAAGAAGGCAAATATCACGGGTGTCTCCATGGTATCACATCATTTTGCTGAGTTTCATGCAGGAGATACCAGTGTTTTAACTTTTTGTGGTATCGGGAAAGTCACGCGGTCGCCAAGAGAGGGAAATTTACAAAAAAGTTAATGAGCAGGGAATCAAGATGGATATTTTCACTTGACGCTAGAGTTCCTTCTGGCCTAACTGTGAGACAAGACACATCATATTATTATGATAAGTTCCACTTTTTTAGTTTTACTGTATGAGTGATTAATGTGTTAATAGGTGCTCCTTCACAGATGAATGCAATTGATTTTTAATGAACATGTGATGTGTAGCTACCAATATAAGACATCCCACTCCCTGCATTTGAGGCTACGACTAAGGACTGTTTGTCTTAAACGCGACAGCTGTAGACATGCACACCGCGTTGGAGTTATGCTGGCACCAATAACTCACTGGAGGCTTTCATGTTTGTATTTTTAATGTGTTGGAATAAAGACCAATATTTTAATCTTTTTGGATCTGTATGTGCGGCGGGCGATTTAGTTATTTTCTGGCTGTTGAATTCATTGGTTAAATCCACACAGCACTCCATTTGGACCTCAGTATGACTAGCAGGGTGAGACGTCTATTTTCACATTTTTTCCTTGTTAATGTACTTATTGGCACCTATATGTGGCATGTTGGTTTTGGAGTTGTGGAACTACAAGTGCCAACAAGCCACACCACACATGTATTAATTGTATCGGTGATGATTAGTACATGTGTTTAACATCTGCTGCTGTGGCATGATGGCACTTGTAGTTACATAGCTAATAGGTGCTGTGTAACATGGAAGTACAAGTGTCAGCATGCCACACCACACATGTACTAAATATGCCTGTTCCGACTTCCATACAAATTTAACTTAAGAACAAACCTACAGTCCCTATCCCATTCGTAATCCGTCGACTACCTGTCCACTACTCACAAAAAGATATGGATATTTCAGGTGAAAAACATAAAAATTTCATGCTACAGTGATATTTTATTCTGAAAGCAGGCCATTTAAGTTGTAGCATGCAATGTTAATTTTCTCATCTCAGACAATTTAATGAGACTGTTATTGACTTTTGTTTCATTACAGACCATCAAAAAATGTCAGTCTCAATATCATGCGGCCTTGAGCATCAATTACAGCCTTACAGTGACATCTCTTGCTGTTCACAAGTGGAGTTATTAACTGCTGAGTCATGGCATACCACTCTTCTTGAAGGGTGCCCCACAGGACATTGAGGTTCAGGAGTACAGAGTTACGAGGTTCTACATGACAACTCTCAAAAAGTGCATGCCACTCCATTTGACTCCAGTCCCCATCAAACATTCCATAATGATGTGACCTCGATGCCCTGGAGCATTGTCGCCCATAAAAATAAAATAAACCTTGTGTTGCTCATGCAGAGGCACAATGACTCGATTAATGAGGTTATTCAAGTAGCAGAGGCTTGTCGCTGTACCATTCACAAAGTGTAGGGCAGTTCTGTAATGACTAGACACACCTGCCCACACTATAACACCACCACCAAAGGCTCATCTGGTGACAACAATGACTGATGCATAGCACTCTCATTGACGTCTCCAGCATCAGTGTCGGCCATAATTTCTTCTCACACTGATTTGACTTAAACTACTGAACAGCACTGGTGTGTTCATGTACCCTTGCCGGCCGTCTAGCTTGCAGACCACGCTTATGTAAATGGTTACGAATGGTCTGACATGACACTTGGTTGCCTCTCACCTCATTTAAATGTGCCTGGAGTTGTGTGGCCTTCATCATCCAGTTCTGTTGGGTATTGTTTACAATTAAGTGGTTATCAGTGTGTGATGTAGCCAAAGGACGTCCACTTTTCCAGTTTCTCTGTATCTCTGTTGCAAACTGTTGATGCCACTGTGACACTCTAAGCCCAGTGGACACCTCCATCGGAGAGCATCCTACTTGAAGTCTCGCAATGGCGAGGTAATGTTCATTAATTGTAAGGTGTTGTCTTGGTTTCATGATGTCAAAATGTGAACAGCCTGATGAGGACGACTGTTTAAATCCCAATTCAAATTAATACCTTAAATTTATTGGGCGATTCAGGGATCAAACACCTCTTGTAAATTTTGCCATTAAGCTCATTGTTAGAGATCAGCAGGTTGTGCAAAAAGTACTGAAACATTAAACATTTGGACATGTGCATTCTAAAGTTAAGAGATGGTCTCTGTAAGGGATTGGTGGATTCGCTGGACCACCGCAAGCGTTGATAGTTAAGCCACGCCAGGGAGCGGAGTCTAAGTAGCCCCCGGTTTTCACCAGAGCCCGCCGCAAAGCGGGATGGACTTGCTGTGGCGTGAGGCTACCAGGTCGCTACCCCTGACGTGACTTGCTTGCAATGGCGGCCGGGGTAGTGCGTGGTACAGAATCTTAATCCGGAGACGTAGTCGGGGACAGGCAAGAGGTCAGGACGGGCGGCAGAGGTTCGTGGTCAGAGACGGGCAGACGGTCAGGACAGGTGGCAAACAGGCAAGGTCAGGAAACGTAGTGGAACGGACTGGTACACGGGTAATCAGTATGGAACTCCAACACTCCCAAAACACACTAAACGCACACCAACAATCTGGCAGAGAGTGTAGGAGGTGTATATCATATATAGGACCAGCGGCCGGCAATTGACAAATTACCGGCGCGCTGGCCCTTTAAATCCAGACCAGCAGTCGAGCGCGCCCTAAGCAGCTGGTACGCGCGCAGCGACTGGGACCGACAGCAGCCGAGAGCACAGGAGTGTGGAAGGGTAAGTTTACTGGCACCGGAGCCCGGGCAGCAAGGGGATGGTCATGGGCGGCCGCAGCACCCGCGCCGGACCCAATGAAGGCAGGGGGGTGGCCGCGGGGGGCGACGGCACCCACGCTGGACCCCATGCGGGCAGCCCCCTTGAAAGTACCCCCCCTTTAGGTCTCCCCCTCTTTTTTCGGAATTTAGAGAGGAGGTCAGAAGACAGATTAGCCTCAGGTTCCCACGAACGCTCCTCTGGCCCGAACCCCTTCCAGTCAATCAGAAAGAACCGCTTCCCCCTCACTGTTTTTTCCACCAGCACCTCCTTGACCTCAAAGATGTTATCAGAATTGGCCACAGGAGAAGGCGAGACAGATCCACGGGAGAAGCGGTTCAGCACCACAGGTTTGAGGAGAGAAACATGGAAGGGATTCGCAGAGTAGGAGGCAAGCGGAGCTTGTAGGACACCGGGTTCAGTTGCTGAAGTACAACAA
The DNA here is from genome assembly GCA_025379985.1 of Phyllomedusa bahiana. Lineage (NCBI taxonomy): Eukaryota > Metazoa > Chordata > Amphibia > Anura > Hylidae > Phyllomedusa > Phyllomedusa bahiana. Next base: position 34,836 of record JAODAL010018737.1, on the reverse strand, counting down.
AAGGGCCCAAATACTTAGGGTCTAATTTATAACTGGGCACCTTAAAACGAATATATTTGGCGGACAACCAAACTCTATCACCCGGATTAAATAGGGGCGGAGGTTGTAGTGCTAAGAGATTTATTGACCATCCGGAATCCATATTGTCAGTATCTCTTTAAGAATAATAGATCTTAAGCTGTAAATTTCCTAGCTTCTTGTAGATGTTACTGAGAAACAGTGTATATTGAACAGAGGGTTGTTATCAGGGCCTCGTTGTTTTGGGAACGCTGTAACTGAGATAATAATACCCAGCGTGGTTAGAGAATAATCATGGGAACCCAGGTGTTCAGCATCAAGTCATGGGTTTTTTTCCAGTGCCAGATTAACCTCTTAAGAACTGGCCATTCGAAGGAGGGAGGCCTTATACTGGAAAAGTACTGATCTGTTAGCTTGCGTAACACTTGGCTACACGGGCATTTGTTTCAAGTAAGATATAAGCTGGGAAAGTTTGCTGCAAAGTTAGAAGTAGCTGGACCTGTGGGCTATAGAGGGACGCCTCACTGCCACAGTGTGGATCACAGGTAGATCTCTCTATCTTCCCTGGCCACTTCTCCCAGCTGATGTTATGGATAGATGAAGCTGATAAGATGCCTGGTGAAGCCTGGACCTGTATATGGGGGCACTCGTGCACGGTGTCGATCTCAGGATTATCTCTCTATCTTCGCTGGTCCGTGATTACCAGCTGATGCCGATAGATGATGCTTATAAGATGCCTGATGAAGCTTTGATCCATATACTGTATAGGTGTGATGTAAGTATTTGTAATTCATATTATGCGTGCCTTGCCTTTATAATCTATATTATGCAAAAGTATACACAATATCACACTATCTTCCTTTAGTCTTATGTAATCACTTAGTTCTTCATATAATAAAGTTTATAAAGCCTTTGGTGTTGCCTTCTTTAAAGCCGTATGCAACCCCACAAATAGTTGGCAAAACAGAGGTCTACGGTACCGGTCAGCCTGGACCGTGGTGCGAGCGGAGGCCTGTAGCAGGGCCTGTCTTGTGACTTGCCAGAGTGCCTTGATGTCATGCACTTGGGCATCCATGGCAGGAACGTGACACGAGGTAGCCAGAAGGAGAGGCGGGCGAGGATGTAGCCCAAACAACAAAAAAAGGAGAGGCTCCAGCGGATTCCGAATCTAGGGAATTATACGAGAATTCCGCCCAGGGAAGGAGGTCAGACCAGTTATCCTGACGGGCAGATGCAAAATGTCATAGGTAGGTACCTAAAACTTGATTAACCCTCTCTACCTGCCCATTAGTTTGAGGGTGGTATGCAGACGAGAAGTCTAGCTGAACCTGCAACTGACCACATAGAGCCTGCCAGAATCTCGACACAAACTGGACCCCCCTATCCGAGACGATATACAAAGGGAGACCATGTAACCGAAAAATGTGGTGAAAAAAGTTCTGGGGGGCAGAGGGTAACCCGGGCAGAGGAACAAAGTGAGCCATCTTCGAGAATCTATCAGTCACCACCCAAATGAGCGTGTTTCCAGAGGAGGCCGGGAGGTCTGTAACAAAGTCCATGGCTACATGGGACCAAGGTCTTTCTGGCACCAGGAGAGGCTGAAGCAGACCCGCGGGTCTGAGACGAGGGACTTTATTACGGGCACAGGAGGTACAGGTCAGGACAAAGTCTCTAACATCTTGAGCGAGGGTGGGCCTTCAATAATAACGAGAGATTAATTGCAGGGACTTATGGACTCCAGGATGACCAGCTGTTCGTGAAGAACTTCAGGATTCGAGGCCGCATGGCAGGGCGTACGTAGGTCTTCCCAGGAGGTAGATGTTGAAGGTCCACGGAGGCCGCCGTGAGGAGTCGTTCTGGAGGAATTATGTGCTGCAGAGGCGGCTCCAGGCCCACTGTGTCCGAGGATCTAGAGAGGGCGTCCGCTTTGACGTTCTTCCCAGCTGGCCGAAAGTGAAGGAGAAAATCAAAGCGGGCGAAAAAGAGCGACCACCTGGCTTGTCGAGGATTCAGTTGTTGAGCAGACTGAAGATAAAGAAGATTTTTATGATCAGTGAAGATATCCGATGGGGTGGCGAGCCACCTCCAGCAAGTGCCGCCATTCTTCTAGGGCCAACTTAATGGCCAGTAGTTCGCGATCACCGATCGTGTAATTTTTTTCGGCTGGGGTGAAGGTTTTGGAAAAGAAGCCGCAAGTACGCAGTCTCCCAGAGGAGGACTTCTGAAGGAGGACAGCGCCTGCACCTACTGAGGAGGCGTCCACTTCTAGGACAAACGGACGCTGCGGGTCCGGGCGAGACAGAACAGGAGCTGAAGCGAATGCTGATTTAAGGCGATCAAAGGCTTCTTGGGCTTCTGGAGGCCAGGATTTAGGGTTGGCATTCTTCTTCGTAAGGGCCACCAGCGGGGCCACGAGCGTGGAGAAATGCGGGACGAACTGTCTGTAATAGTTTGCAAACCCCAAAAAGCGTTGGATGGACCGAAGGCCCACTGGTCGAGGCCACTGTAAGACCGCTGAAAGCTTAGAGGGATCCATCTGGAGACCCTGATCCGAGACGATGTACCCTAGGAAGGGCAACGAGGTGCGTTCAAACAAGCATTTCTCCAGTTTGGCATATAACTGGTGGCTACGGAGACGTCTGAGCACCTGGCGGACATGGTGGCGGTGAGTCTCTAGATCAGGAGAGAAGATTAAAATGTCATCCAGGTAGACAATAACACAGACGTAGAGAAGATCGCGGAAGATCTCGTTGACGAAATTCTGGAACACCGCCGGAGCGTTGCAGAGGCCAAATGGCATGACGAGATATTCAAAGTGGCCATCTCGGGTATTAAAGGCCGTTTTCCATTCGTCGCCTACGAATCAAGTTGTATGCTCCGCGTAAATCCAACTTGGAAAAAAGTTTTGCGCCACGCAGGCGATCAAACAGCTCCGAGATCAGAGGCAGGGGGTATCGATTTTTTTATAGTGATTTTATTGAGTCCCCGATAATCGATACAGGGCCGAAGAGTACCATCTTTCTTTTCAACAAAGAAAAAAACGGCCCCCGCAGGCGGGGAAGACTTGTATATAAAGCCTTTACGGAGATTCTCCTGGACATATTCCGACATCGCCTTAGTCTCCGGGACAGAAAGAGGATAGACTCTGCCTCGGGGAGGAGTACTACCGGGTTGCAGGTCAATAGGACAGTCGAACGGCCGGTGCGGGGGAAGAGTTTCGGCCTGTCTTTCGGAAAAGACGTCGGCTAGATCCTGGTAAGGAGTGGACAGACCCGGCAGAGGCTTCGTAGACTTTACAGAGGCGGGCCATAGAGCTGGACGGAGTACAGGAAGGCATCGCAAGTGGCACGTGGGACCCCAACGGATAATCTCGCCCGTGTTCCAGTCTAAGATCGGGGCATGGTCTTGCAACCAAGGGAGGCCCAAGAGAATTTCAGAAGACGAGCGAGGCAGAACGAGAAGTCTCAGAGTCTCCTTGTGTAGGGCGCCAATCTGCAAGGAGAGGGGCGCAGTGCAGAACCAAATAGCGTCCTTTAGGCATTCGCCACTGACGGAGGAGACGAACATGGGTTTCTGCAGAGGGATCACCGGAAGACGAAATTTGGACACCAGCGCGTGGCTTACCCCGAATCAAGGAAGGTGGTGGCTTGAAAGGTGCTGTCCGGCGAAACTCCACATAGGACGGGAATGGTCAGACGGGGAGAGGCCGCTCTGACACCTAGGGATGCCTCTTCTGCGAGCCCTAGGTGCGAGAGTTTCCCGGGCGCACCGGACAGTCCCCAATGAAGTGGCCAGAACCGCCACAGTAGAAGCACAGCTGCCTCTGACGATGCTGCGAACGTTCTTCCTGGGCCAGATGGGCTCTATCGACCTGCATGGGTTCGTGCTCAGGAACCATTGGCGGAGGAAGTGGAGGTCGTTGGAAAACGGGAGCCAGACGAGGTAGCCAACGAGGTTGGAGGCGGAGCTCTTGTTGTCTCTCGGCAAACCGAATATCAATTCGGGTGGCTAACCGAATCAGTTCGTCCAGAGCGGATGGCAGGTCCCGACCAGCGAGCTCGTCTTTAATACGCCCAGAAAGGCCTTGCCAGAAAGTCGCCACCAAAGCCTCATTATTCCAGTCCAGCTCTGAGGCTAGGGTGCGGAACTGCATGGAGTAGTGACCCACAGTAGAGTCGTCCTGACGGATATGGAGCAGAGCTGCGGCAGCGGAGGAGATGCGGCCAGGTTCCTCTAAGACCTTGCGGAACCCCTGGAGGAAGGTTTGCAGATTTGCCGTCAACGGATCTCCTCGGTCCCATAGCGGAGTGGCCCAGGCCAAGGCTTCCCCCGATAAGAGGCTAATTATAAAGGCCACCTTAGCCCACTCGGTAGGGAATTGATGCCCCAACATCTCAATGTGGATGGAGCATTGACTGATGAAGCCACGGCACTTCTTAGGGTCTCCATCATAGCGTGAGTGGAGCGGCAGATGCAAAGATGGTCCCGATGCAGGATCAGGTAGAGAAATGGCTGCAGGAGCTGGTGTGGCGGCAGCAGCCGCAGGTGGAGGTAGACAGGCCGCAAGGTTCTGCATCATGGCCGCGAGCTGGTCAATACGCTGGCTCTGCTGGGCGACGGTCGTCGTGACGTCCCAGAGATCGGGCAAAGGTACCCTGGCGGAATCCATGGCCAGATTGTTCTGTAAGGGATTGGTGGATTCGCTGAACCACCGCAAGCGATGATAGTTAAGCCACACCAGGGAGCGGAGTCTAAGTAGCCCCCAGTTTTCACCAGAGCCCGCCGCAAAGCGGGATGGACTTGCTGCGGCATGAGGCTACCAGGTCGCTACCCCTGACGTGACTTGCTTGTGATGGCGGCCGGGGTAGTGCGTGGTACAGAATCGTAATCCGGAGACGTAGTCGGGGACAGGCAGGAGGTCAGGACGGGCGGCAGAGGTTCGTGGTCAGAGACGGGCAGACAGTCAGGACAGGCGGCAAACAGGCAAGGTCAGGAAACGCAGCGGAACAGACTGGTACACGGGTAATCAATACAGAACTCCAACACTCCCAAAACACACTAAACGCAAACCAACAATCTGGCAGAGAGTGTAGGAGGCGTATACCATATATAGGACCAGTGGCCAGCAATTGACAAATTACCGGCGCGTTGTCCTTTTCAATCCAGACAATCCGTCGCAGGCTCGCCCTAAGCAGCGGGTACGCACACAGCGTCTGGGACCAACAGGAGCCGAGAGCACAGGAGCGTGGAAGGGTAAGTTTACTGGCACCGGAGCCCGGGCAGCAAAAAGATTGTCGCGGGCGGCCGCAGCACCCGCGCCGGACCCCTTGCGGGCAGGGGGCGGCCGCGGGGGGCTACGGTTCCCGCAGCAGCCCCCATGACAGTCTCATTTCGTTTATTTAAAACATTTTCAAGAAATGGTATGTTCATCCTAAAAATTGAACAAAAGGCCAAATATCCCTAACTTTGTGAGTAGTGTATATCTATTTGTCATGTATTTCTGTGATGATATGGGCAGACCTTTAATGTGATTGATGTTGTAAGCTGTAGGTTTTCAACGGTATTAAATATAATGTAATATAAGGTAATTTAATAATGCCACATGTGGTAGACTTGCCTTCATCTTAGTTTTGTGCCTCTTGCGTAGATATTCTATTTATAAAATTAGTACAGAGAGCAATATTTCACAAAGTGTTCTTCCATGATTGTGAGAACAGATGGTACTGTAAGTCACCGAGACCATCAGGTTGTACATATGCAATAGACTGAAAATAAAGACTTATGTTTTGATGTGAAAGCTATCAAGTATTTGGATAGTACACAAGGGCCTAATTACTAAATGAAAAATGGACGAAAATATGGTAATGAAAGAAGTCAATGTGAATTTAATTGTTTAATCAAATTATCAACATGATAACATCCAGCTGTTTCTAAATGACCTACAGACAATTTTTTATGCCATCATTTGCATGTGTGCTAATAAAATTAATGCATGCTTCTATAAAATAATTATATTTGGGATCAATCCCCTAATTAATCATGTTCAGAATAGGAAAACCCATGTGCTCCTTCATATGGTTACGGTAGGCTTAGTTTCGTAAAACAACCTGAATATAACACATAAAATAAACAGTTTCAAAGTAACAGCAGTCACATGAATGCGAGGACCCAGGGTTTCCCAGCAGAACATTGCTTAGGGTAAAACACTGCATAACTCAACCTACCGTCTGTCCATGATGCATCCTGATGCTATCCCTTCTCCAGGTAAGTAACAGACATGCACTTGTGCATCCACATAAGCAAAAAAAACATGATTCACCAAATCAGACCACCGTATTTGATTTCTTTATATTCCAGTGCCGATTCTCATACACATTGGCCCTCATTTACTAATGTGGTTGCACCTAAAAAGTGTCTTAAAATGCACAAAAAAGTGGCACAATTTTAGCACAGCATTTCGCAGACACATTTATCATGGGCTTAAGGCAGTTTTTGCACACTGCTCGACAGGTGAATGTGGCTTATCAGAAAGTGGGTGTTGGATCCTAGGAAAGTGAGCATGGCTATGGTGTGACACAGTGCCAGAATTTTGGCACAGGATGTAAGCAAAAAAAAAAAAAAACTGAAAAAATTCTAAAGCTGCACCAATTTATCAGCCACTGTGATAAATCCAGGTAAAATTTTAGACTAAGTTTATGTGGTCTAACTTTTAGACAGCGGTAGTATATGAGGTCCATTGTGTTTTTGACAGGGGACGGGTCAACAGGGGTGCTCTAACTCGTCTGTGACTACTAAGCCCCATATGCAGCCAGCTGGCAATGTATGTCCTGACACCTGATGTTATAAGAATCAATAAATTGTTTCAGAAATATGTCCTACTTTAGGTCTTCTGTGGGATTGGACAAAATAGACCAACCTTCACTCCCTGCATACATCAGTGAGCCATGGGCACCCATGATGCGGTTTCCAGATCACAGCTTGTCCTGCCTGGAATCATTAGTGGTAGGTATTAACCTCTGTGTATTGGAGCTGCCCACAACATTTGGGATCACATGTATGAAAACTGTCTAGGTCTAAAACTCACTTTGTTGCCTGTAGCCACCAATAAGAGCGCCCCTTTCATTTCATATAGTGCTGGAAAAATGAAAGGGCTTGTCCCCACGGCAAGGGTTGTTGGTCGGTTTTTCAGACAGTTTGCAGGTTTAGAAACCGTCTGAAGACCGACATGCAACACTCCCCCATAGATTTTAATAAAAAATTTGTCCCCACTGAATGGATTTTCCGCCGGACGGTTTTTGACACTGCTGGTATAACGAAACACTTAGAACATGTTCATTCTTCCGCCCGATTTTTGGGCAGAACATGGACATGTAGGTGCTAAGGGGACCAGCTTGAATCCGCAAACCGCGGACAAAAGCCATTCCCCTGCGTGCCAAAAATGACCAAATCCAACCAGTATTTGGTCTTTGCCGTGTGAACACACCCTAACTCTTTCCATTGCATGATGTGCTGTAATGTCACAGACATGTGACACAGAAACTGTAGCCACTCTAATTACAGCAGCAGTAGCAGGCTAAAAGGCTACAGTGATTGTTTCACTACAGATATTGATAGAATATCCATAAGATATGCTATCAATGTCTGATGGATCCGGGTCTCCTAAATGAGCCACAAAACCTCTCCGTTCTAAAGAGAGAGGTGGTCAGGACTCTTCCATAGAAATGAATTTGAGTTCTGATTACAGCTAAGCTGCTGGTATAGGGAGGAGGCAGGATGGATCGTTACCGTCCTGCTTTCTCCCCTGTATGTATCAGTGTCGCATGGTGTGCACGACTGCAACGCTATATCTCCTCTGCCGGCCCAGGAGATCCTGGGAGCTGCATGACAGCATAAGCGGTGTGATGACGTTATGCCGCTTACACCATTCACCAGCTCCCGGACCTGGAGGCGGGGACTGTGGTGAGGTGAGTATGTTCTTTTTATTTTATCATTAGCTGCAGGGGCTACTACCTGACTAAAGGGGCTACTATCTGGCTATAGTGGCTACTACCTGACTATAGGGAGCTATTACCTGGCTATAGAGGCTACTACATGGGCTACTACCTTACTATAGGGGCTATTACCTGACTATAAGGGCTATTTCCTGGCTATAGGGGCTACCACCTGACTATAGGAGCTACTACAGGGGATACTACCTGGCTATAGGGGCTACTACATGGCTATAAGGGCTATTACCTGACTATAGGGGCTACTACCAGACTATAGGGGGATACTTCAGGGCCTACTACCTGGCTATAGGGGCCTACCACCTGGCTACAGGGGGCTACTACATGGCTACAAGGGCTACTATCTGGCTACAGGTTCTACTATTTGGCTACAAGGGCTAATATCTGGCTAAAGGGGCTACTACATGGCTACAGGGGCTACTACCTGGCTACAGGGGACATATTACCTGGCTGCAGGGGGCTACTACATGGCTACAGGGGACATATTACCTGGCTACCGGTGCAATTATCTGGCTACAGGGGCTACTACATGGCTACCGGGCGCTACTGTCTGGCTACAGAGGGCATATTACATGGCTACTATATAGGGTGCTATAGATGGGGAGTTTGTGAGATAGAAATTGATAGAGAAGTGCTGATAAAGTGAGAAGTCTAGGATGTTTGTTTTGTAAATCCTAAAGTGAAGAGTTGTGGCCACGAGAAGATGTCATGGCGGTCTGGGACAGATGGAGAAGAAGAAGAGAAAGAGAAAAACTTTTCAGAGTCATCTCCTGTAAGTGCCTGGATGTAACTTTACTGTAATCGCTTATAGGTCTGCAGAGCCTGTGTACAGCTGGTATCCACTACAGTATGGTCACAGTATGCCAGTAATATAGTAGTATAATGGTTTGTATTCAGTAATGGTATTGTGTATTATTCAGTCACTATGTGGTGGTGATATGTGGTCAACGGTGTGGCGGTATTATTTGGTCACTATGTGCTGGTGATATGTGGTCTTAATAGGATATTGGTACTATTAGCCTGGGATTCTGGTTTTGTGTAGCAGTGTTATTTGGTAACTGTATGACTATTATTTAGTAGTTTTATATGTAGCACATTGTGTTAAAGCTTTTTGTATATTTGGATAACGGTGATGCAATGTGTCGCATCGTGGTGCATTATGTTACGGGAGGGGACAAAATTTCTTCACCTCGCCATGAGTGCAGTTTTGCCTAGGAATGGCCCTGATACATAACATGTAACTCCTGATGCTCTATGCCAGTTTTTTTTTTTTTTAAACATATTTTATTTCATTGTGAAAAGCAAATGTAATAACAAGAAATCAAAGAGTATTACACAATAATTTACACAGTTGCGGAAGAAAGTAATGGCTTTCCTTACAAAAAAAAAAAAAAAAAAACATCAGTGACATATAGCATCAGTTAACATGAACATGCTAATCATCCTATCAATGAAACAGACACATCACCTAACTTTAGCAAGGAGCCAATCTGCTCATAACGGAATGTAATGTATAGCAAAGGTATAAATTAATAAACATACTGAGATTGTGAATGGAACCGAAACCGTATTGCGGTAAAGTAGCAAAGCGGTTAGGAAAAAGAGATGAACAAAGACAAACAAACCTACCAATAAAGTGAGTCTGAGCTGCCTCATTGTGGAAGAGGAAGGAAGATTTTGTTCTGGTCACTCAGATCATCTGAGTTTAAGAACTGATAGCTAAGTTCGGTATTGCTCTCATAGGAATGGGCCGACAAGGGGTGAGAGGGAGGGGATGGGCTGGGCCCATCAAATAGCTATTTAAACAACGAAATTATCAGCGAGCTAGATATGAGAGGGTGTGGTAACCTGTAGCGGGATGACTGGGTGTGAGGGGGGAAGAGGAGTCATCGTTGTTCAAGTGCGCCCAAGTTAGCCAATAAAGCCTCTCTTGCGTACCAACCCGTGTATCGGAAGGAAGACATCAGCTGGGTTGTCTCATCTTTAGAAAAATGTGAAAGAATAAATGGTTTACATTTTTTAAAGAACCTCTCTGTAAGCAATTCTTTGTGTCGCTCTGTTTCAAGTTTGTCTGCAATCAAATATTGCTTCAGACTATCCACTAACAGGGACATGGGCGGCGTTTGTGGTTTCAAGCAGTAAAGTAAGAGACTCCGTTTGGCTACCAAAGTTGCTATGTGCACTATGCTGGGAACATGTTTTGCGGCGTGGTCCCTAGGTTCTCTATCCCCGGGGGGTCTAGTGTAGTGGAAGATCAATAGGTCATAGCTCTTGGTTAGTGTGACGTGCCAATGTTTACGTACATATTCAATGAAATGGTCCCAGAACAGTCGCGTGGAGGGGCATTGCCATAATCCATGCCACATGGTAGTAGCGGGGGCCTGGCACTTGGGGCAAGATTGGCGCCTATCTGGGCAATTGCGCGTTGGGGGGAGGTTGAAACCATAGTAAGCGTTGTGTATTATTTTAAAATGGGTCTCCCTCCAACTCTCACATATCACTTCTCTGCGGACCTTACTTAGGCCCGACAGGATTTTGTCTGGGAGGTCAAGGACTTCCAAAATGCGTCCCCATTTCGCAAAGGGCGACTCGCCTCCCTTACCCCTATCCTATTCCCTCAGAATAATGTGCCAGAGAGGGTAAAAGACGAGTTGTGGCATCGCAACAAAGAGTCAAAACCGTCTGGGGCACATACCCTAGAGAGGGTCCTAATTTTAGACTTACAGAAGGAGAGAACTTGCAGTGCGGGGAATATTTGGGCCGAAGGAAGTGAGAATGTGGCTCTATTTTTATATGGGGACAACCACCTTCTCTCATCTATATGCATTATGTGTTCCGCATATCTCACACCCCTTTCCCTCCACAGCTTAAACATGGGGTTAGTGCGCCCCTGAGAAAATTCTGGCAGATCCCACAGGGGAAGTTTCCTTGACATCTGATGTGGCAACATCAGTAGTTTACGGATATGTTTCCACGTTGCAATCGTGTCCTTGAGCAGAAGGGAACCCTTGACCTCTCTAGGGATCAGTGAAATTTTTGTATGTAAGAGAGCCTGAGGAAGCCACGGGTGCATCAAATCCCTTTCCAGGTCGAAATTGGAGTATCTACTCGTCTCTCCCATCCAATCCAAGACATGTCTGGTGAAGCACGCCAGATTATAAAACTGGACATTCGGGAGGTTTAAGCCTCCCAGGCTCACTGGAAACATCAATTTGCTGAGAGCTATACGGGGTCTCTTTCCTGCCCAAATGAAACGAGTGAAGGAGGAATATAGTTTGTTAATGTCGGTGTGTCTTAACAGCAAGGGAAGGGTTTGGAGGGGGTATAGGAGCTTTGGAAAACATACCATTTTGATTGCATGGCATCTGCCCGCAAGGGTGAGGGGGAGGCCGTGCCATCTACAGAGGTCATCAGATATCTTTTTTATCAGTGGGGGAAAATTCTAATTATATATATTGTTGGGAGTTTTCCCAATTTTTATACCCAGATATGTGATGTGGGAGACTACTGGTGAAATATCTAATCCCAAATCACGCCAAGCTGCCTTTGGGAGGGGAGGCCCAATCTCTAATAGTTTAGGCGTTAATTTTGTATCCAGAGTACCTTCCGAAATCTTCAAGAAAAGTGAAAATCTTCGGAAGATGTCTAATCGGGTCAGAGAGAAAAAGGAGATCATCTGCGAAGAGGGCTATTTTTATCTGGCCACGGCCCACATCGAATCGAGTCTTCCAGAAAGCGAGCTAGGGGGCTCTAAGGCGATGTCAAAAAGCAGGGGGGAGAGTGGGCAACCTTGGCGAGTTCCCTTGTAGAGGGACAAGCGCTTTGAGAGGAACCCCGGGGTGTGGACCTGAGCAGTTGGGTTGCTGTAAATAGCGGAGAGTAAATTTCTGAAACTACCTGTTCTCCCCATACAGTCCAAAACTTTCCACAACCACTCCCACCGGACATTGTCAAATGCTTTTTTGGCATCTATTGCAATCATGACAGGATGTCCGGCAGGAGGGGGGGAGCCTTTCTTACTCTCCAGGACTGCCAGACCTTTCTAAGGTTTCCCACCGCAGCATGACCCTTGATGAACCCCTTTTGTGCTGGGCCAATAAGGGAGTGCAACAAAGTTGCCAAACTGTCGGCCATGATTTTTGAAAGAAGTTTCTGATCGGTATCTATTAATGAGATCGGGCGATAGTAGGATGGAAGAAGGGGATCTTTGCCTTTTTTTGGAATTACTTTTATGTAGGCATTCTTAGATTCTGGCCGAATATTGCCCTCTCTGATTATGTGATTAAAGTAGTCAGTCAGCAAGGGGGACAGAGGCTCTAACAGTATTTTGTAGATGTCATCAGAGAACCCGTCAGGGCCTGGGGCCTTCCAGAGGACAATTGACACATGGCCGATTGCACTTCTTGGGTTGTGATCTCAGCATTCAGAACTTCTAGTTGTTTGGTGGACATAGTATTGAGCGATAAGGAGGCCAGGAAGTCGGTGCCCTTGTCATTTTCAGCGAGAGCAGAGCTTACCCCCGGGGAGTATAACTTCTCATAGAATTATTTAAGGGAATCATTGATCTTGAATGGATCAGATGTGGTTTGGCCCTCCGGAGTGCGAATGGAGGTAATATGAGTAGGGTTGTGACCTCCCTGGAGCAGTCTAGACAGTACTTTTCCCGCTTTGTTCCCATGACGAAATAGGGTGGATTTCAGATGGGATCTTTGGACCTCCTCCCTGCGTCCCAGCCAAAGGTCAAAGACCCTCTTGGCATTTTCCCACTCCTTTCTGGCTTCCCCTGTGGGATCCGATATAAACTTTTTATAGGTCTGCCTAACTCTTTCCTTCGCTTTCTTGTATTCGTCATTTAGCTTACGCCTATATGAGGAGGTATGGGCTATTATACGACCCCTGAGGACTGACTTGGTGGTTGCCCAGAAAAGTGGGGTATCTGTTGCATGTTCCACATTGGCGGACGCATACTCCAACCACCATCCACGCCTCAGAAAACGCCTCGGTCTTGGCCATATAGGTGGGGAACCGCCATATAAAGTCAGACCCTTTAGGGAAAGCATCTGCTACCTCAGTCACCATCGGAGAATGGTCCAAAATACGTAAATCTAAAATTTCAGAGGCAACCAGCCTCTTATGTAGATCGTGAGACACGAGAACGTAGTCCAGGAGTGACCACGACTGTTCAGAGGGGGAGAAAAAGGAGAACTCCCTGTTGTCGGGGTGAAGATCTCTCCACCCATCCCTCGTCCCAGTAGAGCTCAAAAAGTGCTGGAGAACACCCAGGTTGGGCCTAGCTGAAGAGAGGAGGATTCAGAGTCGAATCTCTCTTCCTATCCAAGACCTTGTCTAAAACAACATTCATATCACCACCTATAATTGTGGAAGAGGTAGCATCTTTTTGAACCCTGTCAGCCAGTTTCACATAGAATGACCTACTTTGGGAGTTGGGGCCATATATGTTATACAAACTGATGAGGCTACCATTGTGGCTAATTTTTAAATGCGACCATCTGCCGTCTTGATCGGAATCGTGGGAAATTAACTGGAAGGGAAAATTCTTATGCACTAGGATGATTACTCCCGCCTTTGCGGGAGAGCCAAAGACATGTCCAACCCAGAATTTACGCATCCGGAAGAAATCTTCGCATGTCAGGTGTGTCTCCTGAAGGAAGACAATGTCTGGGCGAGATTTCTTCAGGTGGCGCAAGACTCTGACCCGCTTGTTCGGGGAGCGGAGCCCCTTAGTGTTCCACGTGACAACCCTCATGTGTGAGGGGAAGGGAGAGAGAGGGACCCAAAGAGCGTGGGCTGTGTCGGCACCGCGGTTAAAGGGGAAACGTCACTGAGAGGCGCTCAGCTCAAACCACACTCTACACCGGAAGAACACAGAATGTCCTGTATAAAACTTAGAAAGGGCGCATCAAAATTTGAAAAATAAAATAATACACGCAGCGAGCCAGGGACTATGCCACTTAGGCTCTCCTATCGCATGAGGGGACCTCACTTTTTTATGGCACGGGGAAGGCACCTAGAAAGAAGTGCCAGAGAAAAAGAAAAAATCTAAATAAAAATAAAAGGCCTCCGCCAGCCTCTCTGCCAGAAAGAAGAGGAGAAAAAGATACAGTAGAGGCTCACACTACATAACTTTCATCTGAGTTAACCGTTTATAAGCATCCCAAACTTAATATCTGCACAATTATACTAAACTAACCTAATCTGAGCAGCTAAAGTTGCTTGACTCTTGTGATACTGATAATTGTCCATAGACAGATGAACAGATGCAAGTAATAATAAAAGCAGTACTAACAGTAATATTACTAATAATAGCAAAAGGGCCTAGGTATGCCACAAGCTGCAGCATCACAAGGATTACTCACGACCCCGGACTGTTTAGAAGTCCCAAATAGCCCGGGAGCATAAGTTCAAGTCGGGAAGCATTTTGGAGTCGCAGGGAGAATGCGGGAACTCTGAGATTTCTGGCTCCAAGAAGGAGAGAGTCTTGGGGGTGCGGGCGAGGACAGTCCCGCTCCACTGTTGGAGGGTTATCTGGAGGGCGAGGATCTGGGTTCAGAAAGGAAACGAAGATCGTCTTCTGCATCCTTTGGCGAGGTGAAGTATTTCGGAGCAGTGTCCGGCAAAAGTACTTTTAAGGTAGCTGGGTACATTAGCTGAAAGCGAATCCTCTTAGAAAATCGGAGAGAGCAGAGATTGCTGAAAGCACAGCGATGTCTGGATACTTCCATTGAGAAGTCCTCGAAAATTAGTATTTTCTGACCTTCGAGAAGCGGTGGAGACTTCAGTTTGCGATAAGCTTTGAGGATATCCAGCTTGTCATTGTAGTCGAGGTACTTGATGATAACAGTACGAGGTCTTCTCCTTAGCTGATCTCCTTTTCCATTATTAGAAGGGGGTTCAGGGCCGATACGGTGTGCCCTTTCCACTCTCCAGCTATGTTTGATGCCCAATGCCTGTGGCAGAGCAGGTTGGCAGAGGCCTTGTAAATCAGATTGCTTTATCCGTTCAGAAAGACCCAGTACTCGCAAATTGCTCCTGCAGGAGCGGTTCTCCAGGTCCTCTATACGGTCGTATAGGGTACCTTGCATCTTGCTGCTTGATGATAGTTTGCGGTGTAGCACCTCATTTTCAGATTCTAATAGCAAGACCTTGTGCTCCAGCTCCTTCAGCCTCACATCATGTGATAGTATGCCATTCTGTAACTTGCTGAGGGAGGCTTGCAGAGTAGCCTCAATAGCAGCCTGGAGTTCAGGGGCTATGTGCCTGGCAACTTCAAGGGCTAGTTGCTTATAGTCTATGGCTGGGGTGGCTAGAGCTCCCTCTGAGGGGGTGGATGTGTTCGCTGGTGGAACCGCTGATGAAGCAGCTGATGGGGCCGCCAGAGATTCCGGGGCTGTGTCTCCGAGGCCGCGCCCGTCAGTAAATGCCATGCGGCGGGACGCCATCGTGCTTTCGCCTCGTGGTGTGCGGGCGTGCAGGGGAGATGCGTCCGTCTGGCTGCTGCGGAGGACATACCTGTCCATCCGCCTGTCGGCTGTCAGGGAAGGGTGCGGGACCCGAGCAGTGGGAGCTGGTTTGCGCCGCCGGGACGGCTGTTGTGCGGGCTAAAGTAGGAGACCGGCAGGGAGCTCTGAACACTCACCTCCTCATGCCAGCGCCGGAACCAGAAGTCTTCTTATGCCAGTCTTTGTCCACTTGATGTAAATAAGACAAAAAGTCCTTATCTTTATGTCGAGCTGAAACCTCTCATGAAAATTCATCTCACCATAAAGATAAGGACTTTGCCCAATTGACATAAATAAGTCAAAAAGACTGGCACGGAGCATAAGCGTGCTTTCACACAGTGCGTTTTTGGTGCGTTTTTGATGCATTTTTAATGCATTTTTTTGTGCAGGAAGGCACAACAATTAATGCTGTGCCTTCCTGGACAAAAAAACGCATTAGAAAAACGCATCCAAAACATACCAAAAACGCACTGTGTGACAGCACCCTAAGGAGTTAAGGCTTGTTCACACAGCTTATTTGCATGAGGTTTTGGATGAGGTTTTCTGAGCGTTTCCTCGCCCAAAATCTCGTCCAAAACGCCCTCAGTTCATTTCATTGATTCCTATGTAAAACCGCGTTGTAGTTCACACTACGCGGTTTTGGACGCGGTTTTGCCACGCCTTTTTCGCGCGGTTTTACTTTCAAAACCTCGTCCAAAACCTCGCAGCGGCTTTTTATGTGTGGGCTTTTGAAATTAATTTTCAGTCTACTTTGCAGTGCATAAATGGAGAAGGGTAGGATGCCAAACCCTGCTACCGAAGGATGGAAATGAATGTGGAGTCTCTGATATCCGAGGTGAGCAGATTTACACATTCTACTATTGCATATGTCATTTAATATGTCATTTTTACACTGGTGTAATCCTTGGTGTGTGATTGCATCGTTTCACTTTGCAGCCACATGGCATGGCCAATCTGCTGTGTTCGGTTAATGCCAATGTTTTTGCACTTTGCCAACTAAGATACCTGTTTCTTTACCGTTGAAACCGTGCAAAAGCTTTTACTTTGGCTGCAGTAGACGCTTGTGCAATGCGGTTGCTAATGGCAATTAGTAGGAAAACGGCTATATTTATTTTGGAAAAAATATGCTGCATTATTAAAGTTGTAAAAATAGATAAGTTTATTAAAATATTTGTATTAGAATTTTTTTTTTTAATGTCTTTCAGGTGCAGGCGCGTCCCTGTCTGTGGGACAAAACTGCACCCGGGTACAGCAACCGGCCTCTCTGTGAACATGAGTGGAAAACCATCTACCGGTTGCTGTATCCGGAATGGGACGGGCTCGTTGCTGATCAGCAGTGGGCGATAGTTTATTTTAGTTAACTGTTTAAACTTGCATAAATTGTCGTACATGCAGAAGACTAATTCCCATCCCCCCCTCCCCAGAGCATGATGTACGTACATGGTGGAAGTCGCTGCGGGACCGCTTCTTCAAGTGGCAGAAGGAGCTGAAGGCGGCGCCGAGTGGATCCTCTCCTGTTGAAGTGAGCAGTATTGCTTACGGGGAAATGCTGCTGTTCCTCTTGCCACAGAGGGAACTCCGCCCATAAGAGTGTTCAACTGGCGGGTCCATCTGAGGTGGGAGATACAGACACAGAAGAAGTGATGTCTGTGTCTGAGGGGTCAGCAGTAGCTATCACCACAACAGCAACAGCCACCACATCGGCTGCTGCAACTGCTGGACCTTCAGTTGCTCGCACCATCTAATTTCGGCCCGCCCCTCCCCGCAGCACTTCCACTTCCCACTGTCATAG
>JAODAL010018737.1:0-12500 GCA_025379985.1 Phyllomedusa bahiana | reverse complement strand
CACCATTCCCTACCATCCTAGCCCCCGCCCCCCCCCAGCCCCCCCCCCTCGCCCGCCACACCACCCCCCTCCCCCACCCCGCCATCTCCTTCCGCCCGTCCCCCCCCCCCCCCCCTAATCCCCCCCCCCATTCCCATCCCCCAAACACGCCTCCCCCACCCATCTCGCACCCACCCTACCCCTCCCGCAACCCCAGCATCCGGCACCCCCCAGCCCCTTCCCCCTCACTTCCCCCCCCCCCATCTGCCCACCCCCCCAGCCCGCCGAGCCCCCCCCACCCTCCTCCCTCCAACCACACCGCCCCCCGCACACCACGAACGTCTCCTCCCTCCCCCCCTCCCCACCTTGCCCCCCCCGACCTCCCCCCCGCCTCCCCCCAACCTCCAACCCCAGCCGCTCCCTCACCTCTCCCCGCCTCACCCCCTCAACCCCCCCCCCCCCCCACCACCCCCTTGTCCCCTCAGGCCCCCCCCCCCTCTCGGGGCCCCCCCCCCCCCCCCCGGTCCTCCCACGCCCCCCCACACCCCCCCCACCATCCCCTCCCCCCCCCCCTCCCCCCCGCCCCACCCTCACCCTACCACCACCCCCCCCTCCCTATCCTCCCCCCTCACCCTTCCCCTGCCCCCCCACCGTTTCCTGAACCACCACCCCTCCCCCCCCCACTCACTGCCCTTACCCCCGCATCCCCCCGAGCTCCCCCTACTCCCCCACCCCGCGGCCCCCCCCCCTTCGCCCCCCTCCCCCCCCCACCCCCATTCCCCCCCACCCCCATGTCCTGGACTCCCCTCACCCACCGCGCCCCTTCCCACCTCACCACCCCGACAGCCACCACCCCCCCCTCATCCCCGTCATTCCCCCCCCCACCCCCCCCCCCCCCCCGCCCCCCGCCCCCAGCCACACCCACTCCCTCACCCCTCCCCCCCTACACCCCGCCCCACTACTCTTCCCCTCCCCTCCCTCCCCCTACCCCCACCACCCCTACCACAGCTCCCCCCCCCAAGCCCGCTCCCCCCCCCTCCACCCACTCCACCACCCCACGCCACTCCACGTCCCCCACCCCACCCCCCCCCCCCCACCCCACCACCCCCCCCCCCCCCCCCCCCCCGCTCCCTTCCCCCCGAGCCCCCCCCCCTTTCCCCAACCCCAACCTCACCCCCCCCCCCCGCCTCCTTCCACTCCCCCCCCTAACGTCCCGATACCCGCACCACACTTACCTACCCACAAGGCCAGCCCCCCCCCCCTCCCCACACACACCCCTCTCCTGCACACCCCCCTCCCCCCCCTCACCACGCCGCCCCCCCCGCCCCCCCCCCCCACCCCCCCCCCCCCTGCCCTGCGACCCCGCCACCGTTCCCCCACTTCCTCTTACCCCAAACAAGGAACCGATCATCCGACACGCCTCCTAACCCCCGACCACCCCCCGTGCCATACGATAACAAACCCCAAATACTACCTACCCGAACCACACAAAACTACCCATGATAGATATGACGCCGGCATGCCCAAGTACTAAACCACCCACCCCAACCCCACAAACCCCCACCCGGACCCCAACCACATGTCACCATCAAAAAACGTTAGAAACACCAGCAGCAAGTGGCCCTGACTCTTCCCAGTGCGGTAAGCCCCCCCCACCCAAAACACACCCAAGTACCTACCCAAAACCCAAACCATCGCAAGGGAGCAAAATACATCACACAAACATTCGGACACATCACCGAAATTTCCCGACAAAAAAACAATCGGTCCGCAAACCTATACGGCACGCAAATCGCGAAAACAATCAGCAATTACCAGGCAGTGCACAAGCCAGCAGGGTTTTGTCAAGAACTAAGTTCCAAGCATAACCCCCATAACGACCCATGGGCTTGAAGAACCGTCCCATGTGCCGCTCAGGTGCAATGCAGGTGGATCGCGCCGCTGACCCATCCCCCCGCACAGCCGCCTGTTGATAGCGGCAACGAGACGCGCTAACACCCGGCAGTAACATCGCTCCGGCGGTGGCTCCCCCGCAGGCCGCTGTTTTACCCATCAGTCGCCGAGCAAAGATGCAAGCGGCGTCTGAATTAACGCCGCTTCGGTGCCGCGCACGCGATCGTGCGGTGATCGGCAGAAGCGCAGCTATGCAGCGCCGATCCGATCACCGGCATGTGGTGGGGAGCCCTGTGAAGGCTCCCAATCACATACCCTGGAGCCTTTTGCCGCCACTTCCGTCGCAGGGACAGGAAGTGGGGAAACCGCCATCTTTGTACACCCAAATGCCATTGGCTATGGCAAAGCAATTAGGTTTATTAACCATCGCGCCACCAAGAGGTGCAAGTACCACAGAGTGGCCTCAATGTTTACAGTAAAAAAAAAATAAAAAAAAGTATTAAAAGTTCAAATCACCCCCCTTTCTCCCCATTTTACAAATAATAATCATTAAAATAATAAAAAATTACACATAATTGGTAACGCCGGCGTCTGAAAAAGTCCGCTCTATAAAATAAAACATCATTTAAACCGTACGCAGAACACCGTAGAAAAAAAAAAATTCCAAACTAGACGACCGTAGGTGATAGTACAAAAAAGTTATTGGGTCGCACAAAATGGCGCCGTTGGCGCAAATTTCAAAATAGAAAATGTTTGAATTTTTTTACGGTACCAAAACATAATAGGCAACCCTACATGTTTGGTATTGCGGATGCGTAACAACCCAGAAGAATACAGATAACACAATCTATTTACCGAAGATTGAACGCCGTAAAGCAAAACCCGCAAACATGGCGAACAAAAACATTTTATTTCACAAATATGTCCCACTTGGAATTTTTATGCGGTTTCCCATAATATTCTATATATCAGCTGAATAACACCATTAGAAAGTACATCTTGTCCCGCAAAATAAAGCCCCTCATGTGTCTATGGTCAGGTAGGAAAAATAAAAAAGTTAATGGCTTTCAGAAGCGAAGAGGGAAAACGACGTCTCACCAAAAAAAGCGGGTGTCCTTATGGGTTAAAATGCAGATGGATCTTGGTATGGTCCTTCATACAATGTTGTTTTATTAGGTATTGACCGCAGATGACATGCCGCCGCTCTTTTGAATCACTTCACTATAAAATTCCCTGGGCACTTAAGAGGGCAAACTACCAAAAAACTCAAGCGGATGTACCTGATAAAGTCAGCTAAGCGAAAGCTGAAAAAAACATAGCTGAGAGCTCAGGTGGCAAGCCTTTAGTAGACAGAGTGTGGAGGTGACCGTCGGAAACCACAGCAGCATGAGGTCAGGCAGTGCACAATGACATTCTGGAGGTGGCAAAATCACGAGAAGCCACAGAGTGGCACAAATGACTGAGAGCGGAGTCACGGCGGCATCAGTATGAGGTCAGGCTAGTGCACAATGACATTCTGGAGCTGCAAACAGTATTAGGCCACAGAGTGGCACAATGATACAGTGTTGAGGCACGACAGCAGCAGCAATGAATCAGCAGTGGCACAATGACATTCCAGGAGCGGCAAACATTATTAGCCACATAGTTGGCACAATCCACACAGTTGGAGGTCACGGCGGCAGCAGTATGAGATCAGGCATTGGCACAATGACATCTAGTAGGCAGCTAAACAGTATTGAGGCCACAGAGTGGCACAATCACACAGTGTATCACGGCGGCAGGCAGTATGAGATTCAGGCAGTGGCACAATGACATTCTGGAGCGCAAAACAGTATTAGGCACGAGAGTGGCACAATCACACAGTGTGGAGTCACGACAGCAGCAGCATGAGATCCATCAGTGGCAAACAAGTGACAATTCTGGAGGTGGCAAAACATAATAGGCCACAAAGTGGCACAATCACTCAGTGTGTATGTCACGACAGCATCACATGAAATCGACATTATGGGCACAATGACCTTCTGGAGGCGGCAAACAGTATTAGGCCACAAGTGGCACAATCACACAGTGTGGAGTCACGACAGCACAGCATAATCAAGGCAGTGGCACAATTGAACATTCTGGAGTGGCAAACAGGAGGAAGCCACAGAATGCACAATACTGAGAGCTGGAGGTCACGTCGGCACATCAAAGGTCAGGCAGTGGCACAATGAAACAGTGGTGGAGGGCACGGCAGGAGTCACAGCATCAGCATGATGTCAGAGAGTGGGACAATGACATTCTGAGGCCGGCAAAGACACAGGAGGAAGCCACAGAGTGCACAATGACTGAGGAGAGGCGGAGGTCACGGCGGCAGCATGAGTCAGCAGTGGCACAATGACACAGTGTGGTTGACATGGCAGCAGCCACAGCAGCAGCATGAGGTCAGAGAGTGGCAAATGACACAGCGAGGATGCACGTCAAACAGCAACAGCAGCAGCAGCATGAGGCATAGAAGTGGCACAATGACAGAGTGTTGAGGTGGGTGGCAATACAGTTCCCGCCTGGTAAAGATGGTGGTAGGCAGATGGAAAAACTGTCAGCAGATGTGTGGCATCAGGCGGTTGGCGGCATCAGAATATGGGCCTGAGGCAGGTTAGTTTGAACCAGACCTGACGCCTAAGCATTGGTGTTTGGAAATCCTGGCCGATCCACGCCTTAGTCATCTTGACAAGGTCATTCGTATCCACATTTCCCCTGGACAATTCGGGTTCTCCTTGGGGTAATATGGCCCCCGCCGCACTGAACACCCGCTCCTGATGCACACTACAGTCCCGGGCAGGACAGCATCATTCATGCAAACTCGTCAAGTTGCGGCCACCATCCAGTTGGGCTGCCCAGTAGTCCAGCGAACTTCTAACTGAGGTGCAAGTGCTGTCCAAGTAGTCCACAACCTGTATTGTTCAGGACTGCTCCAGGTCCCTGCTGCTGCTCGCGACTGCCCTCCACACTAGGTGCGGGTGAATGAAGCTGCTCTTCATGACTCCAGACATAAGGTAACTACTGAAGGAGCTGGTACGGCTCCAGACCAACCCCCCCCACCTTCCCCAGCACCCGCGGCAGTAGTACGTGAGCTCTGAAGAAAAACCCCCCTGTCCAAGACCTGTCAGAGGAGGGACGATGCCGCACATAGTCAGCGGCAACTGATTACGGAGGATTTCCCTAAGTATTTGAGTTTGTCTTCCCTCTCAATGCTGGGAAAAAGGCTCCCATTTTGGACCGTTAGCTGAGGGTCCAATAGGGTGGGACCAAGAAGTCATACCATCTGCCGATGCTGACTATTCGGCCTGTCACTAGCCAGGCAAATCAGCATGCTGCGGCCAACTGCATCAAGTGACTCCGAGGGGCTCCCGCCTCCAATTCCAACTGTCTACTGCCACGGTGCTTGTGGTCATCAGCTCGTCTTTCCTCATCTCCATCAACCACCTCCAGCTGCTCCTTATCCTACTCTCATATCACCTGTGTCGAAAATCCAATCATTTAACCACACAATGCTTCTGCTCCATCCTCTCCTCCTCCTCCTCCATTTCAGTCCCCACCGACTCATGGGCCGAGATGTAGTCGCCACGTCTCCAGTCCCCTGCCCAGACAGATTTTTCAGCATCTGTTCCAGACATGAAGCAGTGGAATGACGTTATTCATCCCTGTAGTCCTGGCGACTGACAAATAACGCGCCTCCTCGAATGGCCTCAACAAACGGCAGGGTCACGCATGAGCTGCCACTGGCTGACATCAAAGTTACACAGGGAGTACTTCTGTCTGCCTGGATCATCAAAAAATCGTTAATGGCCTTTCTCTGTTCATACAGACGGTCAACATGTGCAGGCTGGAATTCCACGGGTGGAAACATCGCATATCAGAGTGATGTTGGGGGAGGCCGTTCTGCTGCTGAACTCGAGGAGGGTGTTCCGGCTTTGTACGAATGGATAAAGTGCATGCACAGTTTTCCTGGCCATTTTCAGAATGTTCTGAAGATCGGTGCAAGACTTCAGGAACCTTTTCACAACCAGATTGAACACATGCGCCATACAGGGTGCATGGACCATCCCTCCTCGTGCAGCGCGGACACCAATGTTCCTCTCCATTGTCCGTCACCATGGTTCCGATTTGCAGTTGGCGCGGAGAAAGCCACACATCGATTTCTTGCTGCATGACTTCGTTCGCCGAGGCAAGCCAGGTGTAGAACTGCGTGACACCGCTGTGCCCTACACATGTGGTATGATGGAGCAGTACTTGTGGAGGCTGAGATGGTGGTGGTGGTGAGGAGGAGGGGCGGACATTGGCGCAGGGCAGCAGTTTGACAACGTGGAGGAGAAAGCGGCGTCTCCTGTCCAAGTTGTTGGTGTGCCTGGGCTGGAAGCACATTCACCCAGTGGGCCGTAAAGGACATTACTGACCCTGACCGTAGTTACAGCTCCAGACACGTCCGCGCTGCCGTGCACCTTGGAACAAACCGATAAGCTCAAGGACTGACCCACCTTCTGTTCTACATATTTATGAATGCTGGTACTCCGCCTTTTTGGAAAAGAAATACGCTTGGAACTCTCCACTCGGCTCGGCACAAGCCATTAGTTCTCTGAATGGTGCAGAGTCCACCATTTGGAAAGGAGGGACTGCAGTACCAACAACTTGGACAGGAGCACGGTCAGCTGCTGCACCTTAGGATGGTTGGACGCATACTGTTGTCTCTTTGCAATCGCCTCGCTGAACCGACTGCTGGCGCCATGAGTAGCGAGGATAGGAGCATCTGGACCGGAGATGATGTCAAAGAAAACAGCTCCCTTCTGCAGAGGTGGTGGAGCCTTGACTGGCTGCAAATGCATGCGTGCCACTGGCCGCTGCTGCTGTTTCGCGCGGCGCAGGATGGACCACCACATCTGAGCCACGTTCTCCCAGGCCACCGATGGTGACGCTGCATGTGTTGACGCAGGGCCGTGATGCCAACGTTAGCTCCCTGGCCACGCTTCACTTTCTGCCCACAACTTCTACATATGCCCATATTCGGCTCCTCCGGTGTCTTAGCAAAGAACTGCCACACCGCCAGAGTATCGATTTTACCGCCAACGCTCGCACTGAGTGACTACTGCCCCCGCTGCCTTCGCTGAGCCCCTGTGCCGCTACTTCTTGGACCTGCGAAGCGGGTTTTTTACCCCGTGGCCGCTTGGCTCCCGACCTCACACCTGCTGCTATCCTGCTGACTCACGGCCACACGACCCACTTGCTGGCTGCGCCGCTGCCTACGCGCAAGCTGACGCCCTCTTCTCCTGACGATGATGAAGCCCTTTGCTCACCCGGCTCCCAATGCGGTCGGCTACATCATCATCATTTGTGTTTCATCGTCACTGCTGTCCTCATCACCGGTCTTGGTATGCAGAGGCGGACCCCTCACAACATGACCTCCCATGCCACTCTCACATCTATACTTTGCCGCCTACTGCAAGAAGCAGGGGATATTGGCCCCATTTCTTTCGCTGCCAAGTAGCTGCTGACTGCCCTCCTCAAATTGTTCATCCTCGCTATATAGTGGCGCTGAGCCCAGACCACATAGTAGATCTCGGCTGAGGAACCGGATGGACAGAGGGGGTTGAGGACAGGTGAGGCCGTGACCCCTCCCGGGCCATGCCAACTAAGGGTTGTGTCTGAGTTCCCACCGACTCTTGGCTGGGGTTGTCAGATGTCATCTGGAGGAAGTGGATGACCTAGTCAACCAATCAAGAACCATTGGGTTGCTGTATCAACACGGCCGCGAGATGACAGCAGCAGTTGTGGCCTCACCCAGTGACCCCTGCTGCGACGTCCCCTTGCTGTGCTGCGACCTGGCCCTGCTCGAGGATTGTTGTGCCACTGCCACCTCGCAGTGAAGAGCCTGCCACCTCTCTGTCTGACATACTGTTTGTTTCTAAAATGTACAGACACTGTTTGATGAAGATATCTATATATGATAAATATACACCCTGTTTTTGACTCCAAAATGACCCGTAACAAGCTTGGTAAACCCTTGATAGAAATTGCGCGCACTCAAAGGCCATGAAAAATTTACTTGTATGTGTCCGTTTTAAAACACTGGTATTTGATTACACTGAATATAAAAGCACCAAACAGGCTTTATTAACCTTCGGATATGAATTATCACAGGAAAAATTAAATATTTTGGCGGTGGAAAATACGGGTTTCTTGGGATCACACAGCTGAAAACAACGCTTAATGAACCCCCTGGATGTAAATTGGGCAAAAAATTGAGCAGCCCACAAACTACTAGCTTTGTACGTGTTACCATTGCGTGTTTTCTACGCCACCCAACAAGAGATAACACATTGAATTATCCTTTGCTTGTGAATTAGGCTACAGGAAAAATTATATATTTGGGCGTTGAAACTGACGGTTTCTTGGAGTCACCACAGCCTGAATAACTACGCTCAATAACCCCTGAGTGTAAATTGGGCGCCAAAGAATTGAGCACCAAAAAGTGAAGTGGGATTTGGAGTGGTATAAACGCCTGGTTTCTTTAAAGAATACAACAGGAACTGGCTAGATCCCACTTGGATATTGAATGTATATGCAGCAGCAGTGACGCACACTGCTTTCGATCCATTACCCGAAAAAATCAGAAATAAACTTAAGAGAACAGTCCTCTGAGACAGCTGAGACACCCCCCAGAATCGCTGTATAAAAATGAGTTCTTCAGTAAGAGCTATCAGCCGCGGCAGCACCCTTCCCTGATGAGCACAGTGAGAGCGGTATGAGCACCCAGCGTCGCGCCCGGACTGAAAGAGGGCGGTGACGTCACAGAATCCCCCGGTCCGATGGGCTTCATCTCTGTGCACATGTCATGCAGGTCATAAGGTCCTCTGCCTCCCAATGGCTTGGCCCCATGGAGCTCCATGGGTCTGCGCAGCCATTTTATCATCAACAAGCTCACTTCGTTCATCGACACTACGCGAAGTACCCCAAAGATCGACGTTGTTCCGACCGAAGTGTTCCACTGAAATTCTAAATGAATTCCACTTCGTAGACACGATTCGCCCCTCTCATCACTTCCTCAGGTTAGACATCTCAGTCTAAACCAATTATAATCTCAGTTACATTTCCGGCCAAAGAAATGTAATTCATGATGGGAGACACATAGAGGAACATAGGCAGAGATGTGGGCAGGTGAGTAAGAGGTCCGGTTCCAGAATCAACCATTCAACTCCAAAAACTGCTGCACACTTTAGGGAAGATGGGTTTTGATAGAAACATAGAAGACTGACAGCAGAAAAAGAATACATAGTCCATCTAGTCTGCCCTTAAATCCCATACATGGTTCATATAGTCTGCCCTTGTATCCTATACATTGTCCATATAGTCTGCCCTTAAATCCCATACATGGTCCATCTAGTTTTCCCTTATATCCTATACATCAGGGGTGGCAAACTGCGGCCCTCCCAGCTGTGGAAATACAAACTCCCATCATGCCCCGGTGATAGATCTACAAATGCAGAATGGGAGTATGTATTTTTTCCCAACAGCTGGAGGGCCGCAGTTTCACACCTGTGCTATACATGGTCCATCTAGTCTGCCCTTATATCCCATACATGGTCCATCTAGTCTGCCCTTATATCCCATACATGGTCCATCTAGTTTTCCCTTATATCCTATACATGGTCCATCTAGTCTGACCTTATAGTCCATACATGGTCCATCTAGACTGACCTTATATTCCATATATGGTCCATCTAGTCTGCCCTTATATCCCATACATGGTCCATCTAGTCTGCCCTTATATCCCATACATGGTCCATCTAGTCTGCCCTTATACAGTATCCTATACATGGTCCATCTATTCTGCCCTTATATCACATACATGGTCCATCTAGTTTTCCCTTATATCCTATACATGGTCCATCTAGTCTGACCTTATATTCCATACATGGTCCATCTATTCTGCCCTTATATCCCATACATGGTCCATCTAGTCTGCCCTTATATCACATACATGGTCCATCTAGTCTGCCCTTATATCACATACATGGTCCATCTAGTTTTCCCTTATATCCTAACATGGGTCCATCTAATCTGCCCCTGATATCCCATACATGGTCCATCTAGTTTGCCCTTATATCCCATACATGGTTCATCTAGTCTGCCCTTATATCCCATACATGGTCCATCTAGTCTGCCCTTATATCACATAACATGGTCATTCTAGTGTGGCCGTAGTTCCATACATGTCATACTATTCTCCCTTGATATCCCAAAACAGGGATCCCATCTCAGTCGGCCCTTATATCCCATACAATCCATCGAGTCCTGCCCTTATAGTCACTATAACATGGTCCATCTAGTTTGTCCTTATATCCGATACATGGTCCATCTAGTCTGCCCTTATATCCCATACATGGTCCATCTAGTCTGCCCTTATATCCCATACATGGTCCATCTAGTCTGCCCTTATATCCGATACATGGTCCATCTAGTCTGCCCTTATATCCCATACATGGTCCATCCTAGTCGCCGATATCCCATATATGGGTCCATCTATTATCCCCTATGTCCTACCCATGTTCCCTTTCGTATTGCCCTAATATGTTTATACAGGTCCATCTATCCGACCTTATATCCTATACATGGTCCATCTAGTTTTCCCTTATATCTTATACATGTTCCATCTAGTCTGACCTTATATCCAATACATGGCCCATCTAGTCTGACCTTATATCCCATACATGGTCCATCTAGCCTGCCCTTATATCTTATACATGGTCCATCTAGTCTGCCTTTATTTCCTATACATGATTCTTATAGTCTCTCTGGAGCAGCTCTCCACTACACTGCAGAGTTCACGGTGCAAGGCACAGTGGAGTGAGTTTGGATGAGTCAGCTTTCTCCCAAGTAATGAAAATCCCCTTTATGAGGTCATTGTGGTACATTAAGGACAGGTGTTGTTCTGAACCTTAAAGGGCTTCTCACACATTGGATGCATCTACCTGCATCCTGTTTGCTTGGTTTCAGTTTGAATTCAGTGGCATTTTACTGCGTCCACGAGGCTGCATTAGAAGCCAGGTCTGTAGCTATGGCAAACAGTGCTGGCAGCCTATCAGAAAGAATTTGGGAAAAAAACAGATCTGAGCTATAAAACCAGCGCTGGCAGCCTATCAAGGAGAGATCAGACAGGTCTGTAGCTATAGAGACCAGTGCTGGCAGCCTATCATGAGACATCACACAGGTCTGTAGCTATAGCAGCCAGTGCTGACAGCCTATCATGAGAGATTGAACAGGTCTATAGCTATAGCAACGAGTGCTTGCAGCCTATCAGGAGAGATCGAACAGGTCTATAGCTATAGCAACCAGTGCTGGCAGCCTATCATGAGAGAGAGAACAGGTCTGTAGCTATAGCGACCTGTGGAGCTGATGCAGCCCATACAAGAGGTGATATCTAGGAATAGGTAGGACACTGTTAACGGACACACCCTGTTTCCCCGAAAATAAGACAGTGTCTTATATTAATTTTTGCTCCTAAAGACGAGCTAAGACTTATTTTTAGGGGATGTCTTATTCCTGCATGAACAAGAATTCACATTTATTGTTGAACAAAACATTACCATGTATAAATACTGTAGTGATTTCATCACAAACATCAGCATAAGCAGCCAAACCCTGAATTGCATAAAAAAAAGAATGCACTAGGTCTTATTTTCAGGGGATGTCTTATTTTCGGGGAAACATAGTATATTGCAAAGTGACTTGTTTTTATAATGAGACAACCTCTTTAAATCCTATTTGGTCTGTGAGTATATTTACACATTACATTTACTTATGTTGTTCCACTATAACAGTAAAGCCTGGTTGGATCCCAGCAGCCATATTACTACAGATAGCATTATTACTAATTATTATTATTATTATTATGTATTTTAGAGCGCTATTGATTCCAGGGCGCTGTGCATTCAGGAGGGTTACATACATAACATAAGTCATCAAATACAATAGTGACAATATGTGACTAACAACTGGTACAGAGGGAGAGAGGATCCTGCCCATGAGGGCTTACAGTCTACAGGGAAGGAGGGAAGAGACAGGAGGTGAGGAGCAGAAATGTTTGTGGGGTGGAGCTGCAGCACCAGGGTTAGTGTAGGTTATAGGTAGAGATGGGGGAATTGATTCTAACGAAGTGGAATTCAATTGATAATTTCAGGAAAACTTCGGTGCGGAACGAAGTGGAAATTTGGGGTGGATTTGGGGGGGGGAAAGAAGTGTGCTTTTGATTTATAAAATGGCTTTCGAGCACGTGGCGTTACATTGGGCAAAGCACTCTGGGAGGAAGAAGGGCATAGCCTGCATGACATGTGCAGATGTAAGCTGAGCACCGAGGTAGGGTTCCCGGAATACAGCGAAGTTACGCACAAACAACACGACTCCAACACCAGTTCAAAAAACCCATAGTTTACTGAACTTTTCAGAAAAGCATTGTGAACAAATCCCCAAACACACATGTACAAAGTGGTGACCAAGGCCCCTGTGCCGCACAGCGCGCTGCCGTGAGTGGGGATTCCTGGATGCACGATCAGTTTACCTACTCAGGGGTTCAGAAAGGCCGAACACCCGCCCTT